>BSSO01003221.1:0-17021 GCA_030267885.1 Mesembryanthemum crystallinum | reverse complement strand
ATTGCTAGATTTTTTTTTTTTTTTTTATTTTTTTTTTACTCTGTTTCATGCATTAGGTCACTATTACTGGATAAATTGCTCTGTTTATTGGAGTTGGCCATATGTAGTTTGCTAACGGAGGCTAGCTGATTTAGGGGGATATGTTAAGTGGATTATCTGAGATGGTATATGGTATATTTGAAGTGCTTTATTGGTTTAATCGACAGTTAATTGAGTAGTAGTATCTGTAACCTTCTATGTAGGCTCGCATACCTGGAAATTTGAAAAGTGTGGGTGAAAGGAAAGATGAGGAACTATCTTATGGACCAATGATACAGACATCAAAAAATACTATCGATCTGCGTGGCATGAGGATTGAAGAAGCTTCTGATACTCTCGATATGGCTATAGCAGCAAGAGAGTCTCATTCCCTCCTTTTTATAGTACATGGAATGGGCACCGGGGTTGTCAAAGAACGTGTGGTCGAGATACTAAAGAACCATCCGCGTATTGAGAAGTTTGAGCAGGAAAGTCCAATGAACTACGGTTGTACAGTTGCATTTATCAAGTGAAATTTCTTGTACATTCTGAACCAACAGTTTTATTTCTTAAACTGAAGGCGTAAATATTTGGAGTTGTCTGAATTTGCATGTACAGTGAAATTTTGATGAATGCCTTTGAGAATATAAAATGAAAGCTTTCTCTGTTTCTTATTGGGTACTTGGTGTATGGATGTACATATTCACTGTATATGCATCGTCAAATTCTTGAAGAATGCGAAGTCTTGCATCATATTGTAACAACTTGCTATCAAAGCCAAGAAGTAAATTGGCTGTGTACCTGTGTCCTGCTTCTTCCTTACATATAGCAAGGCATGTACTTTATATCAATGTGGAGTTGCCACTTGCATGACTAGTTTGAACAATATAGCTAGTTACTATTTTTCTGGTTGATTCCAACTTAGAATAGCAATGTCTGTGTCAATCAAATTTCCAACTAAGAAAATGGAATGAAAATTTGAAGCTTCTTCTGTGCATAGCCATTGAGTCTTGACAGTTTAGGGGAAATGATAGCGGTTTTTGAGAAGGGTGTTGGGAAACTGCTGGAGGAATTCAGTGTTCCCTCACTGTGCTTTCAGAACTCAAAGAACTACCTGGAAACTGAGGAGATTGTTCTGTTATCATGGCTTGGATCAGATTTTTACTGAATTCTAGTGAAATTTCATCGCTTACAAGGATCTAAGTCCATCTCATCTGAGGTAGTGTATGTCTTGTATCTTTCTCCTCTTCTTGCTTTAGAGTTCAAGATCTTATCTTGTTTTAGATTCAATTACATAGCATTTGTCAATAGTACTTCAAACGGGATGGTCTTTGCAGCTTATGTTTGTACATGTTTTTGGATTGTATTCAATTTTCTGCTTGATTTCCTTTTACTTACTCACCCTTTCCCTTTTCACACAATTGTCGTAAATCTTTTGACGTTACCCTTCCTCCTTTTGTCGTGATCGGCAATTGGATATGCATGCATGCATCATGTCTGTTATTGTCATGGATGATGTTTTCTGCATGTAAATGGTAGTACGGAGAACACTGCAAATCTAAGGCAACACTATGGCTTTTCTAGACATACTAGCTTGCAAAGTCCTGAGAGACCGTGGAACTTACCCACCTGGTCAATTGTTAAAGATCTTGAAAGAAATTTTGCATTCATTCTTTCTGATGCAAAACTTGGTGCTCTTTTTGCAGCCAGGATAAGATAGAACATCTTTGTATTTTGCTCTTTCTTCTCTTTCTTGTAATTTTGGAAGCCTACGGGGCAAAAGCATGTTGGGTTGCTCGATCTAATCTTACTGCATATAATGGGTAATTTTGTGTTCTTTTCTTCTTTTTGTATTTGTCCTGGTTAATTCATTGTGAGAAATGTCATTTGCTCATCATCTACAGCTCATTTCGTACTACACATATATCTATTGTCACAGTGAGACTATGAGGGCTATATATGAGTTTTATCACATGCTTCATCAGATTTGAGCTGTCTATTATCTGTCTTTTGGTCTTTGGATCCATCTATAATCAGTATGAATTGATGATGCTTAACTTTGAAATTTAGTTTCAAAATGTTAATTTTACTTCTGTAATTTGCTAGGACTGTGATGGAAGCATGAAACTACAATGGGGAATGGGTATTCTGATTATTCGAATGATAAATCACTGAGGCTTGTGGGAAATCTGCTGCAGAAATCCCAGCTGATAAGTTCTTTTGCTTTGCTTGTATTTGGCAATGAGGTTGTTATCAAATTTGATCTGTCAGGGCTCAGGTTCAATAATCAGTCTCCTGATGTGTAAAACTTTGATGCTTTGGGACTTGACCGACTCAGCAATCTTGCAAGAATGTGCTAGGACTAAGCAGCTTTATTCATTCATTATACTAGATGTGAGCCATTTCTCATGAAGATGACTATGGACACATTTTTGCTGTTGCATTTCAAGTGGACTTGTTTCCACGACTTCACAGCATTCAGCGAACTGGGGGTTCTGCAAATTGGGCCAGAACCACAACATTCGAGCAAGAAAATCATAACGAGCGTCTATCCTCTGGTCAGACAAAATTTTCAGTTATTTTTATTTTCCATAATCGTAGATGCAAGAGAGGCCATGAAATATTAATACATTTTTGGCTATTTCTGATAGGCTTTTGGCTTTCAAGTTACATGGACCAAATACTACCATTACAATGCCATGATTTTAATGTGGAGTTTTGTTTTCGTGTGTCCTAGTGTTGCCCAATTGGCAGTAATTGAAGTCTTGATTTTATGTACTCTTAGAGATTCTGTTTAGGTTTTGAGTTATTGCAAGGGAACTAGATTAAATTGTTTTCTCTGGGAACTACACATCTGAATATCCATGCTTGTAGAGAAAGAGTGTAGCTGTCTTGCTTAGGTTGTCAAAGGTTTGAAAATATCATAATATCTTGAACCCTGGTTTAAGAAGCGTTATGACAATCATATTATGTTATTTATTCATTCACAATATTAGAAGGATCAAAGTCTTATTCAGTAAATCTTACAACCAAAGCAATAGCTTTTTTTCAGCTACCTTGAAACCTGCAAGCATCAGACTAGAGGGCAAGCTCTATGATGATGTTGGAGCCATTGCTGCAACTTTTTTGTCATGTTTCCAGTAACCATGGATCTCATCATCATTACCATTAATAATGTGATCATCATGCTGAATTCCCCAACCACTTCCTTGACCCTGTCCGCTAACCATGCCGCTGCCCGGGTCACTGCCCCAGCCACTGCCTCCACCTTCACCACCTCCGCTGCCCGAACCACTACCCCAACCCTGGCCCCCACCTTCACCAGTCCCACCTGAACCCTCTCCATAACCACCACCACTACCTGAACCACGACCCGAACCACTGCCTGAACCACGGCCCCAACCACTGCCTGAACCACGGCCCCAACCTGAGCTTCCACCTTCACCACTCCCACCCGTACCACCTCCATAACCACCACCCCTGCCCGAACCACTGCCTGAACCATGGCCCCAACCCCTGCTCCCACCTGAACCACCTCTATAATCACCACCACTGCCTCCACTGCCTGAACCACTCCCCCAACCGCTTCCCCCGCCTTCACCTTCACCCCCTCCACTGCCCCAACCCTGGCCTCTGCCACCGCCACCGCCTTCACCACTCCCACCTGAACCACCTTCATAACCGCCACTGCTGCCCCCCCTGCCCCAACCCCTGCCCTCACCCTCACCTCTCCCACCTGAACCACCTCCGTAGCCACCGCCTCCACTGCCCGAACTACTACCCCAACCGCTTCCAGCACCTTCCCCACCTCCACTACCTCCACCTTCACCACCTCCACCACCTCCACTGCCTCCTCCACCCGAACCCCTGCCCCAACCGTAACCGTCATTGCTCCCACCTCCGCCACCACCTTCGCCACCACCTTCGCCCCAACTTCCATCACCTGAACCCTCACCATAGCCACTGCCATGTCCTGTACTTGGATCTCCAAAACCAGGGACAGGGAAGCTTGGGAAACCAGGGATAGGGAAATTGAAGCCAGGCATTCCTGAATCACCGCTGCCGCCGCCGCCACCACCACCACCACCACCACCTCCCCCGCCTCCTCCTGTCCCATAACCAAATCCTTCCCCATACCCACTTACTTTTGCTGATGTTATTCCATGAGAGAGATGTTTACCATTCAATTTGTCAGTTTTATGGTCCTCCACTAATAGTCTAGATGCAGAGGAGAGTGACAAAATAGAGGCAATTACTAAAACTAGGAAGGGAAGAGGAAGCCATTTTGGTGGTGCCATTTTGCTTCTGAGTTTCTTCCATTATTATGGGCTTAAATACTTGTAAGTTGTCTTCTTGGCATTTAGATAGATGATACGTAAATGTTGATGTTTTCATTCAGTTTGTTTAGCAATTCTGGACTCATGCTTGTTGCATGGAGGCAGAAATATCGTCTAGCTCTCTCCGTGTTGATCATACTGTTTTTGTTTATGTAATTTCCCTCTGAATTGTCAGTGTTTTAACACAGGTGATTATCCAAGTAAAGAGGTTGTGAAACCTTGTTGAGTATGGATAGTTTTGATCATACTATTTTTGTTCATGTATCATGGTCTTATCCCTTATTAGTGCTCCCATGGTTGCAATTTAATTGGGCGCAAGATTAGACAAAAATGAGTCTTGCATGAGCATATATTAAGGACTTGGACACACATACATCACCCATCTAATCCGTTCATTTTGATTTTCATTATTGATTTTCATTATGATGAATTAGCATGCAGTTGGTGTGGTTGTCAAAATCATGTCTATAGAATCTGATAATTTTGCTTTACACACAAGAATGTCAGACTGAGTAAAACTAACAAAGAAAGTAAGAAACAGAGCAAGTGAGTTTGCATTATTTCAGTTGTGTCTAGCATTAGAGTAATTCATATTGATTAACATTTGTTTAAAGGAGTAGCTTTAGGTGTGGAGTAACTAACACTGCATTGTTTTTTAATAATAAATTTTCTTAGAAAAGTAGAAAAAGAAACAGAAAGAAGAACAAAAGTGCATATGTCCCAAGGTTACCAAATAAAGCTCAATGCTATTTCCTCTAGTCACACAACTAACTGAACTAAAGCATACTATAGGAATACTTATTTGAGAATGTGTTCACTTTGAAAGGCCAATAACTGGTAAGTTAACAAGGTTCCATACTTCCAACTGTATAGTGAATTAATGAAAGTTCCAAGTATCTTATTAAAACATATTTATTAATACACCATAAACAGTGCCATAGGCTACTAAAGATAGGTGTTAATGAAACAGAGCCAATCAAGATCCACTTAACCTTACAGATTAATTATTAGTTCATCTTTCACTTGTTCCATAATGAAATTGAAGATCCTAGATAATGATTAGTTATGACTTGTATCTGTAGCATTCTTGCCTTCAGTGAACTCTTCAGTGTGATCATTTTCTCTTCTTCCTCCCCTTCCACTATATGTTGGTGGCATATTGAAATGGTTGTTACCCATTCCAAAATTTATACCAGCAGTTCCATGATAGCAACTATGTCCATCACAGGTCATGGGTGGCAGAGGCAAGCATATGCTAGGTCCACCGCCGCCACCGCCACCACCACCGACACCGCCTCCCCAGCCGCCACCGCCTCCGCCACTGCCGCCACCTCCAGCGCCCCCGCTAGGATTATTGCATTCAGTGTTCTGACAATTACAGTTACAGTTACAAGTACACTCTCCGTTGCCGCCTCTTCCACCGCCACCGCCTCGTCCCCTTCCACCGCCACCACCTTTTCCGTTAGGACTGGGTTGTGGCAGAGGGAAGGGTTGGGGCCCTACACCCCATGGTCCCCATGGGGGTTTTGACACATTCTCATCAGGAGAATTAGATTTAGAGGGTTGGTTTTGTTGATTATCATCTGGATTACCAAAAGAGACAAGCCATTGTGAGCTACTGATTAGGAGGATGCAGCCTAAGTATGCCCAAGATCTAGATGCTTTCATTGTTTTCATTGTATGTGTTGACAAATATGTTGTGATTTGAGGTGTTTATATAGGGAGGATCAGCTTGTCATCAGAAATTTAATGTTTTTACAACCTTTGTATGAGCTCCATAATTAATTATTGAGAAGCTATTTAGGTAAGTTGAGTTCTTTTGCTTTCAGTTGGATTTTAATCTTTGTCACTCTTTTTACTACTATCTGTTCTTGGAAATGCCAATGTTGTGTTTATGTTATTAAACAAATAGTGTTATTTTCTTAAGAATTAGAGTAGATATTTCATATTTGTGGCTTGTGAATTGTGGCCAACAAATTTTGGAAATAAAAAAGGTGTTATATATTCAACCATTCTTGTTCGTTTCAATTATTGTACTATGAATCTATTGGACCATCAGTTATCTAACATTTATTGGAGAATTTACATAGCAAGTGTAGAGTTGACCAACGGTCTGGCTGGGTCAAGCTTGTGTAACTAGAAGCTAATGGCTTTAGATCAGGACTACGAAAGCTAGCTCTGACAAAACTAACAAAGGTTAAGTTGTAACAATGTTTATACTCTTTTTTTTTTTCTTTTTTGGAGAAATGCTAATTATACTTTTACTTTGAGAATTGAGAGTGCAATTTACACTTTTAAAGTGTTATTTTCACTTTTTGAGGTAAAATTTTGACCATAAATATCTCTCAACATATATAACAATAATTATAAAAGTAATTTTCAATACGAATCGAACAAATATTTTTCCATTTTGTGAATCAAAGTAGTTACAAATCAACGATCAAACTTGTCGATTAGGTCTTAGCCCTAGTGGTTAAGATTGAGACCCTAAGTATATTAGGTCTCAGGTTCGATTTCCCTCTCTTCTATAGTATGTGAATTTATTATACGGGCTTATAAACATAGTGTTAAAAAAAAAAAAAGGAAATATTTCATTTTAATAATCTCAATTTGGGTATCTGAAATTTAAAAACTATCCCATTATGAATAATTTTAGAAATATATTTTTTCTCTTATATATTAATATCATGCTCTCATTTAGTTTAGTTCAGTTCGATTTAGTTTAAACGCTTTCGGGCAAAGTCAATACACCCTTACCTCATTGGATTTAGAGAATCTACTTTTTTTTTTTCTTTTTTTTTGGGATGCTGTCATCAATTGTCTCTGCACTGTACTCTCTCACTCACTCCCTGCCCTACTACTTCGGAGGAAACAAAAACAAGCCAACTGGCGAACAAGTTCATAATTCATAATCGTGGGCTATGTTTCCTGCTTTTTAAGCTTTTTGGCTATGGCTGCCTACAAGAGAAAACATACTAATCATTGAACTTTGTGATCAGGACGTTGTAAAGGAGAGAGATTCTGGGTTCGTTGAAGCTGTAAAACCTTAGGCACTACAAGTAAGCTTCTATCTAAATCACCTCTAAATTTTCAACTAATGTCTACCTTTTTTTTTTTTTTTTTTTTGAGGGCAAAATTTACTTTCTTGTCATTGCCCGTCATTCTTCTGCTTAATTATAGTATATGATTGAAATTTCCTCCTTTTTTTTGTCTGCAACAACGTGAAGCTGATGCAAGGGTTTTTGACGTCCTTATTCTTGTCTTTAAAGTTTTTCTTTAACGAGTTTGTGGTATAATTTGTTAAATTTTCCTCAAATTCATATGGGAATCAAAACTGGGTATTCTGGGTCCTGTTAGAATATGGGTTTGTAATTTTTTTTTTTTTTTTTTTTTTTATGATAATCAAAATAGGTTTATGTTTATTTCTTAATATGAGTATTTGATTATCAGTTATCTGATTATATCAATTGCGTCAATTGTTGTTACAGTACTTGTGTTCTTATGACTAAATGTGATTGTGTGCTAGTTATGACTGGTTTGATGTCTTTGTTGTGATATGATTCATTTCACATTTGGGCATTATTGATTGATGGTCCCCTCCCTTCCTCTTCAATGTGGAGTTGTTTAGTAGTATCAGTATGTGATTATTGGGTCTTTAAAAGTATTCGATTCTGAAATGGTTTATTTACTCTTGCAATTTTCCATGTCTCATAGTAGATTAAAGTGGTAATTGTTTATGCAATCGCATCCATAGCTGGCAATCTTTCATGTCTCATACTTGGAATACCTGTTAAGGAAACTGCTTGAGACATCGCTTCTTTTGGTATGTAGAATGGGGACTTATCACTTTGTTCTGTTTTAGATATCATAGTAACTTATTACAATGATGGATATTGGTTGGCACTTTGCCTTTCTGAGTTTGGACTTTTTAAGGCATGTTCTTCCAATATTTCCAAATTTAGTTCCCTTTTATTTCTCTCTCTCTCTCTCTTTTTTTTTTCTTTTTTTTTTTTTTTTTAGGGATTATGTTGTGCAGTGCAGATGTTGTGTAATAGAAAAACTAAGTTTGAATCAAATGTGCTGTGACATGTTTAAATTTGACATAAGGTGTATCTCATTCTCATGTACTCCTTCATGTTTGTCATGCTTGCTATCTGTGATCCATGTTGTTGGTAATTTCGTTGGTCTTCATTTGTCATTGCTTTCCTGTCCAAAGCAATACAAACTGAAGATCTTTATGTTTGTATCAGTTCTTTCTTAGTCATTTTTTTTATTAGATTGATGCAACTTTTTGCTGTACTCGGTTTTTTATTAGAATGGAAGCATCAGCATCAAGTACAATGCTTGATAATGCAGACAAGGCCTTGAAGAGTATGCTTAATAAATTTGGTTCTAAGTTGTCTCTTGAAGACATAACTTCTGCTTTTTGCAAGGCAAGAGGAGATACTAACCTGGCTGGTGAACTTCTTTGTGGAACGAGGTCAAGCTCATCTGATACTGCTCATGTATCTAATGGTTCTGTAAAAAGTACAACTTCTTCGAAACTTCCTGGTGATAATCACTTTGCTAAGTCAATCTATGCAAATGGGAATGGTGATTGTAGAGCATTAAGATTGAAAAATAATCCTGTTTCAATGGGCACTTTTTCTAGTGCGCTTGGGAAAAATAACGTGTGGCGTGCTCGAACAAATGTAACTCCTAATGGAAGAAAACCATTAGAAGTAGAGGTAAGCAAGTTCTCAGGATCTGTAAATTCTTCTGGGGAGCCCTTAAAGGGAAGGGACACTGATGGTAGTTTAAACAAGGGTACCGAAAAGAGTATGCTTGATACATTTAGTTCTAAGTGCTCTCTTGAAGACATAGCTTCTGGTTTTTGCAAGGCAACAGGAAATACTAACCTGGCTGGTGAACTTCTTTGTGGAACGAGCTCAAGCTCTTCTGATACTGCTCACGCATCTAATAAAACTTCTTCGGAACTTTCTGGTGATAATCACTTTGGTAAGTCATTCTATGCAAATGGGAATGGTGATTGTAAAGCTTTAAGATTGAAAAGAAATCCTGTTTCAATGGGCACTGTTTCAAGTGCACTTGGGAAAAATTATGTGTGGCGTGCTCGAACGAATGTAACTCCTAATGGAGCAAAACCATTAGAAGTAGAGGCAAGCAAGTTCTCAGGATCTGTAGATTCTTCTGGGGAGCCCTTAACAGGAAGGGACACTGATGCTAGTTTAAACAAGGAAATCGAAAAGTGTATGCTTGATACACTTGGTTCTAAGTTCTCTCTTGAAAACATAGATTATACTTTTTCCAAGGCAAGAGGAGATACTAACCTGGCTGGTGAACTTCTATGTGGAACGAGCACAAGTTCTTCTGATACTGCTCATGTAACTAATGGTTCTGTAAAGAGTAAAGCTTCTTCCAAACTTTCTGGTGATAATCACTTCAGTAAGTCACTGTATGTAAATGGGAATGGTGATTGGAAAGCTTTAAGATTGAAAAGAAGTCCTGTTTCAATGAGCACTGTTTCAAATGCGCTTGGGAAAAATTACGTGTGGCGTGCTCGAACGAATGTAACTCTTAATGAAGCAAAGCAATTAGAAGTAGAGGCAAGCAAGTTCTCAGGATCTGTAGATTCTTTGGGGGAGCCCTTAACAGAAAGAGACACTGATACTAATTCAAACAAGGAAATCGAAAACTTTCTCTTTGAAATGCTTGGACAAGGTTTTCAACTTGAAAGGAGTGCTATCAGTGAAGTGTTAGGTAATATCTCAACGTTCATGTTATGTGACTTCTTCAGCTTATTTGATTAAGCTAACCTTTTATTTCCTTAACAGTCTAAACTTCTCATGTTTTGTTTTGTTTTGTTTTTTTGTTCACTGTTTTTTTATAAAGTCGTTCAACATACTCCACCCATCTCACTCATTCCATTACTTTTGACATTTTAACCTTTCTTTACAATGCATTCCTAGTGCTGCTTCATAGAGAAATAAGTTTGACAATGATGTCTTATGTGTGCAAGTACTAACCAGTTTTAAATTTTAAACCAGATCAATGTGGATATGACATGAAGAAGGTATGTGTTATATACTCATGTTGCTTGCAGCTACATCCTTTTTCTTTATTATTTTGATTTGCTCTTTCTCGAAAGGCTATCTGTAGACGTACACCCTAATTTTCAAGACCTCATATGAATTAGAATGATCCTGATACTTCTCTGTATATCATAGTAGGTCTACTATTAGCACTATAGATTTTCTTGTTCATTGATCATTATATAGTTTTTGGAGTAAAGTTCATTTCTAATTGATAATTTTGATGAATCATTTTTAATAGCTAGTTTGTTTTCACTTACACCAGCATGTCTCAATAAATTAACATACCATCAATTGAATGTGATGGTACAATCAACTTTGAAAGCCACAATGATAACACCAATACCCATTGTGGATTACCGCTGCAAGCAGGGTCTAGTAAGTCAGGATGTGCGTGGCCTTACCTTTGGCAAATCAACATAAAAAAAAATACATGTAAAATGTAGTGAAGTTCTTGACATTTCAACCTTTCTATAACATGCATTCCTAGTGAGGGAGGGTACAAAGTATGTTTCTCCATGAAAAAGCTAACTCTACATAAGGTATAAGCATTGAGTAGAGATCATGCGAGAGAAAAGAGACTAGATTGTACATGGTTGGTTCAAAAGCTGGACTAGAATGTCAAGTGTTATCTTCTGGAGAGATAAAATCCAGTAATATTGGTGGACTGTGAAGTTCAATTTTGAGCTAGAATACCCCATCCCCCTTCCCCAATGGGTTGCTGGATATGGAAACAGTTCCCTCCTTGGAATTAGGTGTACGAATGACTAAGTTCCATATTGCTAATGATTCTGCTCTTAAATACGTAATCATTTACCCATTTATTACGTAATTGGCTAAGAAATTGCACACCAATTGAAGCACTTGTATTTGTTTCCTTTGAACACTGCAGAGCATGGAGACATTGCTGGCTCTTGCAGCTGTAACTCTCGACAAAAGGAACAATTTTCATGGCGTAAGTTTGTCAACCAAGATTTGTCTGCTTCATTTAACCGGGTTATTCTTCTGGTATTACTTTGAAAGAGGTTGAACCTTCTTTTGACACCATCCTATTCGACTTTAGAGGGACAAGGTCAAGTGAATGGATTGTTGATGAAGTTTTTCTTTCTTTTCTGATATAGCTTTCAACTTTATTTGCTTATAATCTACAGGGTAGTAACTTGAAATCAAACTCAGAAACCCTATCATCTCAGAACCAAGTGCCAAAACAAAAATTTGATGAAAGGTCTACTCCTAATCCTTCCCCAATAAACTGGCCATGCTCCTACTCCTGAAAGGGAAGGCAGCTGTTCAATCTTTTTGATTCTGTTATATACAGGGATGCCTTTTAGGGACATTAGATTTATCTTGTGCGGGGTGTGGTACTAGTCGGCCCCCGAATGAAAAAGAATTAAAAGGATAGAACATAACAAAGAAAACGAGGTTTTTATTTTCTGATATTCATTCATTGAATATTGTCTGTTTTATTGTTCTGTAGTCAGAGCAGAACCAATGGGAGTTGTGAGCAGCAAAAGGAAGTTTCGACTGCATTGTTTCATGTTCCTGAGAGACCTGACTTAGTTGTTAGCCCTTCTGGTTTACAATCAGTTACGAGAGCTAGGGCCTATCAGACAGTGGTCACTGAACCTGATCTGAAGCATATTGATGAGGACCGGAGGATTAAAGCAACAAGTTCTCACATTGTTAATAAAAAAGGTCTGTATGTACTCTATTCTGAAACTCTAATTCTGTCATTCATTTCCAGGTTATGATTGTCAGATTAGATGATCTGTTTGAGGAACAAAATTTGGCTTTTCTCCTTATGAAGATTAAGGAACACGAGATTACTTAGACACTGCTTTCTGGAATTGCTCATTTGCCTGGCTGTTAATTAACACCAACTCTTTCCAGCAACTTTACCAATGCAAAGAGATGGCTTCGAAAATTAACAAGCGCTGCATTCTTCACTAAGAGAAGGAATTAAGGAAATAACTAACAAAATAAAAAAGTGCATTTGTTAGAAAGAGTTCATTGGTCTCTACGGCTTTTGGAGAATGTAATTATCTTACATTTCATTTATTTTATTTCTTGGTTTTATTTATGTATATTTAATTAAGATTGGCACGAAATCAACACGACCCGGTCTGTTTGACAGCCCTACTGCAGAGTGCACATACCGTTTCACTTTTGTTTAGAGAATTTGGGGGTGAAGGGAGACAAAGTCAAAGGAAGGATTGTAGTTCCTCGTATACTTAACAAATTGAAGTAGGGATTGAAGTGAAGGGGTTAGAGGGGATCCAAATCCTTTCTATCTTCATGATCTTTATGACTCCTCCAATTATAAGCGAGTGAAGGCTTAAAATATCCCCCTCAATAATTGCTTGATCATCAAGGCGCCCCCTATTTTTTTGTTTTTTGTTTTTGTTTTAGAAAAGCCCCCTTAATTGTTGCTTGGAATTTCTCGATGAAAGTTGTATCATTTCAATGTCCTTGAAGAAGCTATCTAACTTCATTGTGTCTATTGTCTACTTTTGACATTTAGCTATCTGTTCAGTATTTTTATTATATCACTGTATCCTGTTACAGATGAAGCTGAAGAGGGTAGCTATGAATTCCTCCGCAAAGCCGTTAAGGAATATCGTACTGCAATGAACGAGTATTACAAAGCTGTAAGTTGTTATTGTATTTCAAAAAAAAAAAAAATGACAGCCTGTGCAAGAGCAAAGTGCATATATTCTGTGATCGCCGAAGTTAGACTCTGAAAAATAGGACTGAGTTTTTTATTAGGCTGCAGAAGCTTTTGCCAGCGGTGATCGTGCTCGAGCAGGCATACTTCTAGAAAAGGTTAGTATTTTTCCCTCGATTTTGTAGGAAATTTTCTGGCTACATTATCAGAAATTTTTTTGGTTTATGTGACAATTAAACCATAGAGTGTCTCAATAATCAATATAGGGGCAGTTCTTTTGCAACAAAGCTCGTGAAGCTGACGACGAATCTGCTCAAAAGATTTTCGAGACTAGGTCAGTTTTCTTCAAGATATAGCTCTTTGGCATGCATTACCTTTCTTGACATTTAATTCGATTTCAGCAGCGAAGATGGAGAAATTAATGATGAAATGTGTCTTGACTTGCAACACCATGATGCCAAAGAGGCAGTACGTCTTATCAAATGTCACCTTCGTTTACTCTGTGGCATTCCATGTAAGCCACTCCCTCCGTTCCACAAAATAAGTTTTTTTGACTGTATTTTGTTTCATAATATAAGATGCAAGAAGCATTTATTTTTGTTTTCCCACTTTACCCTTCGTTTTTCTTGGTATTAACTCATTTATTTTCTCCATAGTGACATATAGTGGCGAAGGCTATATTTGTCATTTTATCTTTTTTCTTGAATTCTTAATTTCTTAATATGTGTGCAAAGTCAAAAATAAAAATACATACACTGTACTATGAAACGGAGGGAGCATCACTTTGCATTCAAATTTTTACTCGCTTCATCTTATATGCTATGTATGACCAACTTGCATGTCCTTTCCTTTGTCAGCGATTATGAATCTCAAAATTATCCTTGGGACTGGAGAGAAAGATGTTGAAAAACGCAAGCAATTGGTAAGGCTCAACTGCTGGAGCATTTTGCTCGCTTAAAATTTCTGGTGTTAATATTTGTCCAAAAATTAATGACGTTATGTGAAATTAATATCTTCCAATGGATTGTGAAAGTGACCGTTAATGGACTGTTAGCTAATGTACCTATTCAATCTGCTGTCCATATTTTACTGTGGAGGATTAGAAGCACTTTGCGTTGCATTATTGCTCTGGTAGCTAATTTGTACGCCAAAATAAGTGTATCTAGAGGAATGTAATTAGAATTTAAACGATTCAAGTGCCCTTCGTTTTTCTTATTGGAGAATATGCTAGGAAATAATATTGGTTGATAATATTATAGAATAATCAAAGATTATTTCTACAATATTTCTATTTGAATAAGGGATTGCATATGTGAGAAAATGTAAAGCGACACTTATTTGGATTAGAGAGAGGGTATTTTTCTCAATGCTAATTGAATGCCGCCTCGAGGTGTATGAGAGTAGGGGAAGATATCATATGATTTATAATAACTAATTGTGCTGTAGCAGAGATATATATGGCTATCTATATGCTAAATGATTTGGATTTTTGGTATTATCCATTAAAAATTTGAATCCTCACCATAATCTCTTTTTTGAGTTAGTATTTGTGGCTACATTATGAGCAAAATTGTGTTATTCGAACTTTTGTGTGTGTTATATTTGAATATGATTCCGTACTTTTGATGAATGATGAACTAAGGTTTGGAATAGGTGACATTTCCCCTCGTGTATTTGGTAGGTTAAAAAGCTATTAGAGAAGGAAGCCATTAGGTGGATTGAAGACAAGAACTTGGGTACGATGCTGATACACTTGGATGAAATAAACCCAAAGCGCTTGAGCTTTGCTCAGAAGCATTTCGACGTTCCTCCTTGAGATTAGAAGACCTAAATGCTTATCTTACCTTTATAAGTATTGGATTGGAAGCTCGGAGACATGGTTTTAATGTACAATACAGAGAATTTTGATTGCTTGAAGGTTTTCTGGAAAGTATACATACTTCATATTCATAGAATTCATGGCAAAGGCGGCTTTTGGTATGATTTGATTTTCATTTCTTTTCCATGAAGAATGAAGACAGTTTATGAGTATTCAAGTTTCCTCGAGACATGTTTTGAAGCGTACTTTAGGGCTTGTGATAGTCAATGTTGTAAGTTGAAAAGGGATTATATACAATGTTGCAGAAGGGCTTGTAATGATCATTGTTGTAAGTTGAAAAGGATTATATACAATGTTAGTATGTTACAGTAGTATTGATATTAGTGGTAATCACAAATTTCAATATGTGCATCTACTTAAATCATCACAGTAACACAACAGATCTTACCATTATAAGAATTTTTTCAAAAAGTAAAACTAAATTTCTAAAGTACACTATAAATTATAGGAAAATTTGACCTAAATAATCCCACCTATTGGGTGTCAAATATATAATTCATCTTTAACGTAATTAAGCAAATAATCCCAACAATACAAAAGTGTCACAATACTGGTCCAGCCTTTGACGGAGGCTAACTCCGTTAGTAGTTGCGATGATGTTGTCGCAACTCACCACCAACAAACCTCCCTCTTAAATCCTAACTGCATTGTCACGACATCGCAACTGCTAACGGAGTTAGCCTCCATCAAAAGCTGGACCACTGTTGTGACACTTTTGCATAGTTGGGATTATTTCCAAAATTGCATTGAATATAGATTGTTTTCATTTGACACCCAATAGGTGGGATTATTTATGTCAAATTTTCCTAAATTATAATACGATTTAAAAATCAAGGAAAAAAAGGGAAAATAGTGTAAGTGAATATTCTTTTTTCACTTTTTAAGTTGAGAGAGATTTCAAGTGGTTGAGAATGAGTTGAAATATTTAATACTTCTTCCGTTTTTATTTTATCTTGTCTTTGACTTTTTCGCGTTCTACGATACGACACTTTGACCATAGATAACTGCAAGTCTATAACTATAAAAAAATTGATAACTACAATCTAAAAATATTATTATCTATGTAATATATAAGGGCATCCAAAATGGGAGTCTTAAAGATCTTAAATTTTGTGGTTTTAAAAGATCTTAAAGGTCTTAAGCCATTGTGGTTGAGTTTAAATATTACGGAAATTTCCTAGGGTACCCTTGTGTTTAAGACTCTCTTGTGGTACCTACACCATTATAATAATATATTTTAGTTGATAAAAATGGATGGGCCCCACAAAAAGTTAGTGAGTCTTAAATATATTAAAGGTTTAAACCATTGTGGTGTAAAATTTGAAAAGTCTGAAATTGGGTCTTAAACACCAAATGCTGATGTGGCAAGTTTCAAGAGTTTTGAAAATCTTAACCATTGTGGATGCCCTAAAGTCAGAACCCACTTTTGAGACTCCAAATTTCATATGCCCAAAATGCCCTTTATTATATTTCTATTTCCCATCAATCATGCGTAGGAACTGCCATATGAGAAGTTAAAAAAGACTATTTCAGTCCACAAAAACAACTTTCCAGTTTTTATCTCACAAAACTAAATTATTTAAAAACTGTATCAATTTAATATCTCTCATTACTCCCTAACCCACTTCCCCATTATCTCAACCAACGTCCCCCAACACTCTCTGCCTCCCTTTTTCTTTGTTGTAATCATGTTTTCAAACTAGATAGGGATTTAGTTTTAATATGCTCCTATTGTGCAGTGAAGGATTTATGTCCTGTTAGTCAATTAGCAATTAATTGGGATAATGACATATGAATACATTATTGAGATAGTAAATTCATACGATTTAGTAATCAATATGTTTAGTTAGAAACCGCTATTGATTAATGACCCAATTGGTTATTGGGCAATAGCTAACTTCGTTATGAACCTAATGGGTCACACATAAGTTGAGGAAACTGATCATGTGGAATTTGGGCTTAGAGCCCCCATAAGGAGATTAAAGGAGGAAGGTGTGACATGGCCTTAGAGGCATGAGCCACATATGTGG
>BSSO01003220.1:0-17023 GCA_030267885.1 Mesembryanthemum crystallinum | reverse complement strand
AACAGCTTGTGACAACAACAAGATATCCATTGTGATATGTGTACATGCCAACACCTCTTGGATGCTTATGTAACCCACAATTTTGACACTTTATTACCATCCTATATCTGCTCACTTTATTTTGGTTGGCTAATTTACTTCTTTCTTTTAAATCTAGGTCCATGTACTCAAGAGGTGTTTGGCCTACTGGTAAACAAGTTTTGGCTTATACACTAGGTCACGGGTCCAAACCTCCTGGGGAGCACCTACACGAATTTATTTAAATTCGTGGAATACCCGAGACCGTGCGTTAGGAGGTGCCCTTTAGCCACGCCCAAAGAGGGAGAAAGTTCCTCTTTGTAGACACCAAAAAAAAAAAAAAAAAAAAAAAAAAAAAATTAGGTCCATGTGTTGCTCATGTCTTCAAATTATAAGGTTGTTCAAATTTTGGTTGGCTAATTTACACTTTATTGTATTACCAAAAAGGATTTTGTCATATTGTTTGTTCAAATTTTTTTTGATTTTATTTGAGTTCTTTTTTTTGGGGGGTATGGTGCTTTCATAATTTTATATTTTCTACATATTCTATTTTTTAAGATTATTTTCTGCATGACGTTTCTATAGTTTTTATAATAAGGCATCATTGATCTTTCTTGCATAATTCTGCTAGCTAGTGATGTTAAATTGATGACTTGTATAGTTTTATGATTTTATTTCCGTGTAAATTGACAAGGTTAGCCCCCAATGTTTGAGATAAGCAACTATGTAACATGACTAATTAGCGTAATCACTTAAAGATAAAGTTCGGTCAAGATAATATTATAGCAATGGAATATCAATACACAGTTACACACCATCATTTTTACGTAATTAGGTGATAAAAATCATAAATTGTGTAAGAAAGATCAAAAGTAAGTTGTAACATCTAACAACACCAGAACACCTCCCAATGCACGACCTTGGATATTACACGTATATATTCTTATATTGCTCTCATAAAGCTTGAACCCCTTGAGTAGTATTATGACTTATTTTTTTCAACTTATTTTGGCTGAAGTGAACTGAACTTAACTCAACTTATTTGAATAGAATTGAATCCATTTGAATTGTACTAAACTGAACTGAATAAATAGTAATTTTGAGAGAAAAAGTAAGTTACCAGGAACATAACTAAACCGAATTATAGCTAACTTATCAACGGGCCAAATGTTTAAAAAAAAAAAAAAAAGCCTTTTTATAGGCATTAATGCAAGGATGATTTCTGTTTAGATTCTAACTTATCACCTGAAATTCCTCATCTTTGTGCCTCTCCCGGTTCCTCAAAAGTTCCATAATAGATGCAAGCTGTTCAGGTAATTGGGTGCAGTGCAGCGATGGTTGGAAAATGAAAAATTCGATATGGCGTTTAATGTCAGCGTTGATCCGCGCCTCCCGTTAACAACATTTTACAAAAGTTAATCGCAATCAAGATCAACAACAACAAAAAGGAATTTTAAAAACAAAAACAAAAAGGAATTTTAAAAACAAAAACAAAAAAAAAAAACAAAACAAAGAATTTCTCTCCCAAAAAGACCAACAGAAAGTGACATCTTTTTGGCCATTTTTCTCTCGAATTCTCAAACCCAGAAAACAAAATTCATCACTTACTCCAACTGAACTCCCTTTCCTCTCTCTCTCTCTCTCTCTCTCTTCCTTGTTCATGTGTTTTTAATTCGTGCCCCAGAAGCTTAAGCTATGAGTCTCTTCGGCCTCGGCAGGTGATGAGAATTCTCTTTTTCCCCTTTTGAAATTGGTTTAATTTTGGGTTATTTGAGCATGTTTGAGTGATTTTTGATTGGGTTTATGTTTAATTTCTTGTGGGGTAAGTTTTTATTGGATCCAGAAGTTTTCGAGGATCTGTTTATTGGGTTGATTTTGTGTTTTTAATTCGATGTGATCTTGTTATATGTGTCATATATTGATTGTATGGCTGATTTTGGGTGGATTTCTCCATCTGGGTTTCTGCCAAAAGCATAATTGAGATTGTGTAAAGAAAAAAAACACTGATTGGTACTTTGTTGGGTATACAGCACTTATGCAAGTTTTAAGATTAAGTGCTTGGATTCAGTTTGTTATTTTAACCAAGGATGTCATTTATGGTAGTAGTTATTGCAATATTTTCGAACATATATGCATAATCTGATTAGCTTTGAGAAAGAAATGGTGGGAAAATAGGCACTTTAGTATTGGGATTTCTTACTAGATTTGTAAAAATAGTTGAACAAGAAATAGGATACTTGTTGGGAAGTGATAATTGGTGTAAGATGTGGACTGATTTTTTTTACTGTGGTGTCTTGATGGGAACTAGATGTGAAACCGAAGCTTTTAGCGCAGAGAAGAGTCCCCAATCGCGCTTTCAAACACTCTGTATGTCTGTGCTTGAGCATATGTACATGCTGTCTGTCATGTTGTATTTTTGTTGTAAAAAAGTGAACAGCTTGCCTTGTGTGTAAATTCCAGGATTAATAAAAGTGGAAGAGTATCCTTTAGGATATGATCCAAAACGATCTTGAAAAAATAAATCTTACAGTTAAGTGTTTGCTGGCAGGAACCAAAAAACATTTCGCCCCAAGAAGAGTGCACCCTCTGGAAGTAAGGTTGGTTTTCAATTATATATACTTTCACATTTTATTCTCTGATCATTTACTACTTCCCTCGTCCCTGGTAAGGAGCTTATATCAAAGGGAAGTTAGTAGACAAATTATAAGAAGCGAAAATAGAAAGGAATTATAGCAGTAGTTTAACCATTACTTGTCTATCCTACTCATGGAAAACGATTGGAAGGTTTGCTTTCATTTTCTTTTCTGACTCTTTTTCAATGTTGCAACTGTTGTCCCTGTTTTTTATTGTTGTTTTAATGTAGTTATTGCCATAGTATCTGCAACACAGATTCGAATCATTATGAGAAAGAGTGTTTATGACGCCTCTAATGTACACCGACTTAAACATGTTCCGTTACTAGTTAAAGGAATGATGAATAACTGAATTTATGTTGCAACAAGATCACTTCAGGCTGTTAAGGATTACCTCAGCTTGCATCTTTTCATTAGAGCTTCTAATTGCAGGGGGCCCAGTTGAGGCAGCTTATTGATGCCACCCTAGGTAGTGGAAACCTAAGGGAAGCAGTGAGGCTTCCTCCAGGAGAAGATTTGAATGAATGGCTTGCAGTGAACAGTATACTTTCTCTCTCACTATCTCTCTTTCAGTTGATGATCCTTTTTCATGCTCATGCTTTTGTTTCTCTAAATGATATCACTGTTGCGAGGCTGTCATCACCTCTTCCCATCATATTTGTTCTCTTACAAACACCTGCACATATCTGAATCTTATTTGAGGTTTATTCTTTTCTCTGTTTCCAGCTGTTGATTTCTTCAACCAGGTGAACCTGCTTTATGGTACCCTCACAGAGTTCTGTACGCCTGAGACCTGTCCTACCATGACGGCAGGACCCAAGTAAATCCTTCTAGATCAATTTTTCTTAAGTTACTTGTATAATGACTTCATACATGAGCATCTGTCACTGGCCACATATCTATTGAGACAAATTCTCTATATTTTTAGTTTCAAAGATTCACAAAATCTACTTACCACATTCATCAACATTTCATATGGTGCTGTTTTATTGCTAGACTTTGCAAGATTTTTGGAGGATTAAAAGTTTGGGTAATGAAAATTTTTTTAGCAGGCCCCAGGTGTGATAGGAAACTAATAGGGCCACCAAAGAGAATTGTTTAAATTCAAGATATTGGTTGAAAGATGCTTTTTGTTTTCACTAGCTATTATGCTTCCTCAGATTTTGGAAATAGACTCATGTTTGTGATAATTTTAGCGTCAATGCAAGGGTGGGACTCCTCTTTGAAGAATTGGCTGCTATTAATTGGTACAGTTAGTCTCACAAAATTCGCTTGATGAAAATACCAATAAGAACCCCAATCAAAATTTATCTCTTTTTTGTTATGTTATTGTTGACATCTAGGGACTCCTACAAGATATTTCAATGTGCACTGCTGTTTTATTTAAATGCATATCTATGTCATTTATTTGTGGTATATGATTTGCATTAGTCAGGAGAATAGTTCATATATAAAGAGTAGTAAAAAATCACACTATTCTAGTAATTTTAGCTTTCCTGTCCTGATGAAGTTGTTGAGTCTGTAGCATAGGATTATAGGAATGGAAAAAAAAGGAAAAGGAAAGTGTGGTGAGAAGTTTTCCAAAAGATAACACGCTAGGATCTTAGAAAGAAGTAAGTGAAGTAGGATTTGGGTTCGAAATCGCAGTATGGTTCCGATCGAAGTAACAGTCACTGCTTTGTAGGAGCAGACTGATATGAGTATTGCTTATTGGGATCGTGGTCATCGCGGTGAATTTGGGTATTTGTTGTATCGGCCATTTATCGGTTGTATCGGCCAATTATCAGCTTTATATCGCCATGTCTGACATGTATTGATTGATACGACCATGTCACCCCTTTGCGTACCGGCATTTCGTGCATCAGCACCCTCAAAACCTGATACATACCGGTCAGTATGTCCCGTATTGGGTGAAATTTGATGCCATTCGTAGGTTGCATATAGGTTTGAAGATATTATATCTGAGTGCATATTGTCTTCAGCCACCCAATTTTTCCTATATGGGGAAAAAAGATTTTTTTCGCAACCTCATTTGGAGTCTTAAATCTAAAAGTCTGTCCTTCCTACATCTTTAGCTAGCCCTCAAGTCCTGGGAAGAGAGGCAGAAAAGTGTTAAGTGTCCTTATATATGACAATTGGACACTTGCCCTTGTAGTCTGCTTATTGATATGGTTGATGTGGTTGCATAAACTAATTTCCTGAATCTTTGATCAGACGAAGGTAATTTAATGCCAACTACCAAGATTTTGAGGATTAAGGGTGATTGAGGGTGCATCTGGAGCTTTTAGATCACAATTTGATGTTTCCTAGACTAAATTTGAGAAAAAGTGATACAATATACTGAGAAAAGGGTTTGACAAGGATTATTAGACTGTAAGAAGCTGTAAGAGAAGTTGAATTTCTTCTGCTGGTTGTAATAATCTGACTTCAGAGGGTCAAACTGATTGAATAGGGCTTGATAAGATAGTGTAGTATGAACTGGTAGCTTCAACAGAGGCTGGTTAGAGTATCACTTTCTGATAGTATCCGAACTTTAAATTTTCTTGGGTATGCCTCGCTCTTATGTTCATTAGTAATGTAATCCTGTTCAGGAGCATAAAACTATGCAAGTTAATGGTGATAAGGTGCGAGGGAAAGATCAATTCTAGGATAGATTAACACTGAAGCAGGACAGGGTGAAAATATGTTGTTTAGCTATTTTACTTA
Source organism: Mesembryanthemum crystallinum (assembly GCA_030267885.1). NCBI lineage: Eukaryota > Viridiplantae > Streptophyta > Magnoliopsida > Caryophyllales > Aizoaceae > Mesembryanthemum > Mesembryanthemum crystallinum. The sequence continues at coordinate 11,666 of BSSO01003220.1, read as the reverse complement.
AAGATGCAATTTTCAAACTGAATCGAGTTTCCTTTGTTTCTCAGCTGCCTCTATATTTCGTGTCTTTTGATGATTTTAGTGGGGTTTCATCTCTATCTGTGGCCTTATCAGTCTTTGTCAGGCTTGTGCTACTCCATTTTCCTTTCTGGTCTCATTTCAAAGAAATTCTGTCTGGTGCTCTGTGCACTGGGGAGTGTAACAGATACATTAACAGTGGAAGGTGAAGGGAGAAAGGAAAATGTTGATATTTGGAGTAGGAGGAGGATGTAAGCAAACCGAAGAATCCCAGGGTTTTTGGTCTGCTACATGTTGTTTAAAAGCCTCTCCTAAGCAAACCAAACTAAGCCTTTACTTACTGCGTGGGGTTGGCTACATGGATATTGTTAGATATCCAGCTCCAAAGAACGCAAAGACTAAACCCAGACAAAGCTTTATGCCGAATATGGGCTACCTAATGCAACCCTTCCGAAAAAGACTACTGGATCGATCATTTGGAGAAGAGAGTACAGAAGGTGTAGATCTAGGGAGGGAGGAAAAGAGAGCACAAAAACAAACTTAGAAGGCAAGTGACTAAATAAAGTAGACATACGACAAATGAAAAAAGACATATTAACAACATTAAATAGATACAGATTTCTATAAATCAGATTAAGACGAGAAATAAATGATAAAATAAACTTGTTTCTAAAAGTACTGTGTAGAGTGTTGACTGCAGTTTGGCATACTTTCTCTATTTCAAATTCGATTTGGAAATCAGAGGCTTTAAAGGCTGAATTTTTTTATTGGATGGTAGTCTTATTTAAACTCCCTATACCAGTGGTTAAGTGCAGTTCCCAAGATCTGATGTGCATCTTCTGTGATCTAATATTAGAAAGGCAAGCCAACATTTGTTCTTGGATTGTGATCGCCACTTTTCTCTCGCCATGAGACTTTTCACGGTAAATGGGGCGAAAAACGACTTGCCCAGCTGCTGTGTTGGAGCATGTCAAGACTAATTATATTTGTTTTGGGACTTGGGAGGGTTATGGAGCAGAAAGTCTCTAAGCGGTGTGTGTGTTTGTGTGTGTGTGTGGGTGGGTGTGTGTGTGTGTGTTTTTTTTTTTATCTTGTTTCATTTGTTGTCTGGTTAAGATCTCCTGGACCCTAAGTTGATTACCTTTTCTTTTGTTCATAAATCCTTTCCTTATCTAGAAAATGACCAAATACTCACCAATGCTACACCGTTAAAGGCCTTTTAATCATATATGTTCAATGACATGGATATGTTGTCGCCATACTTCTCTATTAAAGAATTGTACCTCTATGGGACTCAGATATGCAAGTAGTAGTATCCTTCCAACTTCTTTGGCCTACCCTAAGCTCCTCTACAAGGGATCACTTCAATCAATTTACCAAATTGGAGCACCATATTTTTTTTCATGGGGGTAAACCATTGCATTGCATCCTCCCACTCTTATATTTAATCCTGTACAATGATTTATTATCTGTTTATTTTCAAGTGTGACTGCACATAAATCTCAGCATTCACATTCATACTATTCCCATTTTTTTTGTCTATTACCAAGAACATTAGAGGCTTGAGAGCCATCTTATAATACTTACCCTGCAAATTATTAGGATCTTACTCTGTACCTCCCTCTCCACTTCATCCAAACTGATTTGATTCTACAGTTGTGTTGTAATCTTTGAAGCCTGGTCCCCATGTGCACGTAAATAAGATAGCATGGGACGATGACAATGTAACTTATCGTAGGAATCTCAGTATGCATTTGCTCTATTTCTTCTGCCCTCTGTTTTTGAGGCCTATGCTGAGTCTAGATATCACTATGGGATGTGTTGATAGAAAAGCTCCTTTCGCTCTCTAGGATGGTTCTAAATCATTCAATTTCTGATAGAAAAGCTCCTTTCGCTCTCTAGGATGGTTCTAAATCATTCAATTTCTGGGAAAATTCACTTGTGTACTGTGCTGTCTGTGTCCACATTAACTCTTTTTATACACCATGGAGTTTATTCAAAAGATGGTTACCACTTGCCAGCAAAATGTTTCTTCCACATGCAGTGTGTGAACCAATTGTAGTATGTATGTCTACTTGTACTTCATATCTGTCGTTTAAAAATGATGAAAGCCATATTTCATGCTCCCTAACTTTATATGGATTTGCTGTGCAGGTACGAGTATAGATGGGCTGATGGTGTGCAGATCAAGAAACCTATTGAAGTTTCTGCACCTAAATATGTGGAGTACTTGATGGACTGGGTTGAATCACAACTAGATGATGAATCCATTTTCCCTCAGAAGATTGGTAATTGTCTCATTCCCTGTCCAAAGTTTGGTTGCAATCTTGAACAATTAAGAACATGGCATCGTCTAGAAGAAATGAGTTATATAAATGTTACCTTGTCAACTAATTGTTGAGTGTTTCTTCAGTTTTCTTTTACCTCAAGTAAAACTTATTGCAGGAGCACCATTCCCTCCGAACTTTAGGGATGTTGTGAAAACAATCTTCAAACGGCTGTTTCGGGTATATGCTCATATATATCACTCGCACTTCCAGAAGATTGTCAGTCTCAAGGAGGAAGCCCACTTGAATACTTGTTTCAAGCATTTCATACTATTTACCTTTGTAAGTCTGTCTGATTCTGATATCTTTGATGAATACTACCCGTGAATAGATTAAGATTGATGGGTAATCTTTTGAAAGAATCACTTTCACTGCATCTCTAAAGCAGAAGTTCACACTGGGCCAACAATTTCAGATTTACAGTGAAAATCAGTCAAGCTTTGATAAAACATGCATTTAGTTAAAATAATCATGCATATATGTGCAGCTCAAAGTTGAATAACCCCTTCATATCTGTTATGATCTTACTAATATGAAAATAAAACAAAGGTACTTGCTAACTCTACATTTTAGTTGGACTAATAGCTGGATTATTACTCAAAACCCATCAATAAAATGTGGATTGTGACTGTCTTGTTTTGATTGTATATTTGTGTTGTGTGGAATCGAGACATCTGATGATTAAAACAGGATCCATTATATAAACAGAAAAAGCCAGAGTCCATGGCACCAGTACACAGTTTCCAGGCTGAAATAAATGTCATACACTACACACTTACGCTATGTTTGACCTAGTTTTTAAGAGTTTAGGTTTCTCCCTCCCCCTCCTGAACTTCCTCTACCTCTAACTTCTAAAAACCCAAATGGGACAAGAATAGTATGGAGCATCGGTTCTGGCCACATTTGGGTTTCTTAGAAGCTTGAATGGAGAGACGAAAGGAAATATATGATAAAGAGCAACCAAAATTCATCGGAACTGGGTCAAACACCCTCTAATTATTCTACGTTTCTTTTGGAAAAAATTGCCCTCTTTTTACTTCATTACATTATTATTCACTCGAAGCTAAATTCTTAAAATCGACGGTCAGAGAGCTGAGTTGTCCCTGAACTTTTAGAGTGTAGCAGAACAAGGCTTTACTTTTATATTTACTGCTTAAGATATCTCTGTCGTCCAAGTGGTCAGAAAAGATGTTTTTTTTTGTTACTCATATCATTGCCTTTTTTCAGCACCTGATGCAAGTCTGTGTTTTTTCATTTTATACAGGAATTTGCGCTAATTGACAAGAAGGAACTGGCTCCTCTTCAGGAACTTATAGAATCAATTGTCCCATACTGAAGTTATCTCCTTTAATCCTTTATTGACATAGAGGTTGAGTGAAATAAATGAATAATAGGAACTGGTTTATAGTTATTAGACGCTGTTGTGCCCCTTTGTTGTTTCAATGGAATATCAACATTTGTATATGCTTTAGTTTTGATATAGCCTCATATTTTATAATGAAGGATGTGAAAATTCGTAGTATATCTCATACAAGTGATAGGTTTTAAGGGATTTACAGTATATGATTTTGCCCTCCCTTCAAATGCTGAAAGAGCATCAAGATTTCCGAAGGTGTAGATCTTATTTCTTCCAACTGTTGAGAACTTTACAAGTTTCTGCTAAGGTGTGGAGTTTTCATTGCTATACTCATTTAACATGATTTGTCATTCTTAATTCATACAAGCGATGAGTTTACATTGGCAAGTTTTAGCATTTTGCTCATTTGTGTGTAAGAGTATCTAATATTGATCAAGTACTCCCTCCGTTCTCAATTGAAGTTGACGTTTGATAATCCGCAACTCGCATGTACAAGGTTATTGGTACAATTATTGATGATTTAGATACATTCTTGTGGGTTGCAAGAATCATCCGACAGAGCACCTATTAATACTTAAAAATAATTAATAGGTGTAGTAAAGTAACACTCTTGTGTGACCGTTTAATTGTCTAACAATCAAATTTTAGGGATATTATAAGTTGAAAAATTACCCCTAAATTGAATCATCTAATAGTTAGATAGATGTACATGTAGCCAAAAAATTTGTGCTAATAGGATATCAGGAACATTCCCGTATATATAATTTACAAAACCCCCAAAACCTTCTCTTAATAGCTTGTCACGGCTCTTGCAGTCTTGAATTCTGGTCATAACATCTTTCTGGCCATCGTCACATCTGGAAATTCAGCTCAGCAGCCAGAACGCAATACAATGATATTTGTGATTGTAAGTTATAAGATCCTCAGTATTTGCCAGTACAAAAAAAAATATATAAAATGAAATAAAATTGCCGCACTTATATTTAACCACCCAATGATTATGTAAGGGCCATAAGAACGTTACACTAAAATCAACATTATACTGCACAATCAGAAAGAATTGCTGCACATATGGCTGCCTTTAGTTTCATCTGCGATGACCTAGTTAACACCAATCTCACTGTAACAGCCACCTCCTATGAAGTTTGTAAATCAACATCTGTTACAACAAAGAGATGTATTAGTATGATCTTAAATGATAAATTGTGTGATTATGAATGTGTAAGTATTTCTACGCTGATTTACATCTGATGAACAACCCAAGAAAAAATAAAGGAAAGAAGATTTTCGTACTAACTCAGAAACTAGGGTTGGTAGCATGATCTCACATTCATCATTGTATCCCTGAGCGGAAGTTTTGCAGTAGCATTTTGATGAAGATGGTTTTAAATGCATTATTTCAAGTGCCAACGAAAAAGGTTCACTTATTCAGCTAGAAGTCAATTTGAGTGACTTCTGTGATACTCAAAGATCTAGCAATACATCTCAATATTTACTAAACACAACTGCTCACAGTTCTTGAATTTCATGAGAGGCTCCGAGTTGTTGTTATGTGTATGCTTGTATGGCAGCGTACTCTCATATGTTTTAGCCAATGCCAGCAAATGATACTCCATTACTTGCAAATGGATGCAAAAAAGGAAAATCCAAATACCCATAACCTCTAAAGAAGGATGAGAAGAGTAGATGACATTTGCATACCTGCTTTACAAATGCTATAAACCACCATCAGTGGTCCGCAATCCCTCCTGATTAGAAGAACGGCCAAATCTTGAGCTAGCAAAAGTATACGACCCCGCAATCAGGACAAAAACACCGACGACCATTGAAAACAATTGGAAGTTTGCGAGCAACTCCCCTCTGATTTTACTCTCCGCTGAATGACAAACGATGTCATCTCCTTTCAGTTGACAGCCATCTGGCATCATAGGGCCGTAAAGGGTGAAGGCAGTCTGATAGAACCAAAGACCCTGGAGAGTTATGGCTATGCCATTTGACAAATCGATTGGAAAACTTGAGGGGACGAGGGAACCAGCAACACTAGTTAGAACACACAAGCCTATTAGTAGAACGAGGATAAAGTGGTAGTAGCCTTCTAGGCCTGTATGGTTTGTTGAGTGGAAGTAAAACAATAGGTATTCCGAACAGAATGCTGTGGCACCTAACAAACAGAGTGCTCCATCTGGCAACGGAAGAAAGCTGAACAAGACATAAAATAATAAAGTTAGCCATATTTTTCCAATACAAGTACCATTAGAACGTTGAAGGGTAATGGGGCAGGACACAGAACATAACTGTTGACAAGTTATGTCAATGTATCACAAATATATACCTTTTGAACCAGTAAAAGCCTTTTTGTTTGTCAATCAATATAAAATTATCTTCTTTAAAAACAAAACTAGCAGGTTTCCCTCATCTCTGGCATTAATTACAGATAGTATAAAGGCATCTTCTGTACTGTTTGAGGTAAGAGCCAGAATTCAGAACCATTTCTTTCCTTTCTACATCAAACATTGAAGCTGTGTCTAAAAAAGATTAAAACGATGACATGGAACCCTAGTAATCATCACAAATACCAAGAAAACGGGCAGCGGATTCCTTTGATGCTTGTCAAGCTATTCCATGTTACAACAATTTACATTCAGCTCAATTTTCTCTAATTTAAACTTTAATCCAGGAGTTCATCTCAATCAACCAGAGCCATCAGTGACCAGTCAAGAATTTTTGCTGGTGCATAGAAATAATTTAGTCTCACGCTCTAGGTTCCTATGGGCAGGGATGAGGATGAAGTGCTTAGCGACTCCACACAAACTTTAAGAGAGACTTCTTATAGGCATGACACATAGCACATGCCCAACAGTGCCAAAGTATTACAATGCTTAAAAAGTCATTTTAGTATAAATGAAGAAGAATCGAACATTGGTTTCACCTCCAATAACATCAATCTCTTCCTACTCAGCGACTATGTATTACTTGTGTCTAGCAATTACCAAGGTAGGAAGGGTACATGTATGACCGCCTGGGATGAGATCTATGAACTTCACCTGAAAGCCTGAAGCTACAGACTCAAACTATTAGATTCTTGAAAGTTTAATAACTAAAGTTTAAGCTTCTAAGGCCAGAATTAGAGATCTGAGGGAAAACAACTGGCATATTTGTCTTCCACTATAACCTGACGCCTGATGTCAAGCTAGAGTGTCGAGAAGATCTTTCCACCACAAAACTAACAGATTCAAGAAAGGACTCTGCTAAATTTTGTGTTAATCCCTGACCAGAATACTTCTATAATTTTTTTGTTGGTATTACTAGAGAAGGCACAAAAGCAGCCAGGAATGGAAACCTCAACATCAGGTTGGAGAACAATTCTCCTAACCACTTAAGCATCTCTAGATTCCTAGTCCTAACCAAAATACTACTCCCCCATCTCACTCTAAATGTCTTACAACTTCATATTTTGGGATGTACCACTTCAAATGTCCAGTACTCTTTCTTATTAACATTTTGCACCAGCTTCCTCATTCAATTAATGTCCGATAGAATGGCCAGGAAGGTCTCTTTACAATCTTATCACCAGTATTCCAACTAACAAACACCTAACTCTATTCTCTAGGAAATGCACTATTAAAATTTAAGTAGCTTAAATCATTTCTGGGTCAATTTATATCACTATTCAATAACTTCTCCAAAAGGCCCATCCCAACCATGAGAGGTCTCTTAATATGGGAAGACAATTTGAATGTGCTAGCAAACATGTGAGAAGCATGTGGGTTGAAAAGGCTATATAGTACCCCTCCCTTCTTGCTCATGTATGCTACTACAACCAGCCAAAATAACATGATCTTACACCCATAGATAACAACAAGGCTATACTTACAGAAAAACAGCAAAACAAAAGAAAGGGCCACATCAACAGAATACTGACTACTACTGTTGTTTCAGATTTCAATAGCACAAGTTCTTCTCCTCATCACTGGAGCAAAGCACAGTTTCTTTTTTGGGTTTTTTTTTTTTTTTTGAGGGGGGGTGGGGGGGTGGGGGGGGAGTGGGGAAGATGGGTTTCTAACCCCACTTATAAAAAGTTTTAAAGGGCTAAGATGGTCAATTAACAATATCATTAGCATAATTTTTAAGCCGGCCCTACCAAAACAATATCTTTCATAACCAGAGAAAAAAGGCAATGTTCCAGAACAACATTAAAGGGCAATGAGTATATGAAAAGCTTCACAAAAGGTACTAGATTTCAGATTTTCCAATCAATTGCAACAATAATTAGATACTACCCAGCTACTTTTTGCAAACATTAAAGTTCCAAAATGCCAGAAACTTAATAGAAACAATTGATGGAGAACCAACCTGGTCTTCACTGAGATCAGAGTGATGAGGCCAAAGATGAAGAACATGATAAGCATTCCAGAGTGTTCAAAGTTGTTCATGTGGGTGGGATTCAATATCCCATTTACAAAGTACTTGAGATGAGGTGCATAGACAAGCTCAATGCACAAGTCAAAAAAAGCACCAATCACTACCATATACAACTCCAAGTACTTGAGCCTCCCACCAAAACCCGGCACCGGATTCCATACCCGGACCCGAAATGCCTTCGGATTCGTCACATATCTGTAAACACTGCACCAAATATGCCATAACCCCACCATCAAAAACAGAGTTCCTGGAACTACATGACCTTTAAATGATCCCATCTCTTGTCTCTCTCAATTCTCCCAGTTTTTCCTCAGTGGGTATCACCCAATTCGTTCATTAACTTCTCCAATGACCCTCTAAGACCCTTTGTCTTTCAGGGCACCAGCTATTCTGAACCTAAAAACCCTTGAACAAAAAAAAAAAAAATGAACTGTCAACAGACAATTATGCAACACTATTATTGCCTTTTCAGAAAAAATAAAAGAAAAAAAATCAGAGACCATATATATAGATTCACAAGCATCAAAGAAACTTCGTGCCATCTTCAATCAACAGAGCTTCTTTCTTTCTTTTTACAAGTAAAAAGTCCAAAGTAATGCCAACTATCAGTCAGAGAAAGAGGGTTTGACAAAGACTTTAGATTCCAAAATTACAAGTCAAAAACAAAAAATAGATCTTATCATCAAGAAATAATCATAACCCATTTGCCAAAATCTAACAATGCAATGAACCCAGAAACATGAAAAGAACCCAGAAAATTCAAACAACAACAACAACAACAACATGTCACTAGTGGTTCAAATAAATAGACGTACTTACATGGAATGACTGGTGAAAATAGTTGAAGGGTGAATCGTTTGGATGAGGAATTAGTTAGTGAATGATTACGATCCAAAAAGGGCAAAGGAATCACAGGAGATGGGTAGAGATTATGGAGTTAATAATAAAGAACCCAAAGTCAAGAGCGTAAGAGAGAGAGCAAGAGGAGAGAGAGAGAGAGAGAGAGAAGTTAGTACACGTTTGGAAACTAGAAAGAGGGAAGGGACAAAAGGACCGCTTGATATCATATTGAAATCAATTGCCTTTCTTCCTCTTTTTTGGGCCCTCTTTTTTTTTTTTTTTTTTGTTGGATTTTATGTATTTTACACCGTTGGGACTTGGGGTGTGGCTTCCTGGTTCCTGGCGACAACTTCTTTTTGGTGCAACTTCTCAGCGAGTAGCGACAACTTCTTTTTCTTTTTCTTTTTCTTTTTCTAAGTTTTATTTTTAAGGTAGTAGTATTTTTTTTATATGAATAAGAACGTTTTAGATTGGTAGTCTATAATGATTAGTACTCTAATTTGCCTGGTTGTAGTTGATGGTCATCTTTATAAGGTTGTTCTAGTGATACGAGTTTGAGTCATAATATGGATTATAGCTGTAGATTATTACTCCCTACGACTCATAATCTCTTCTGCATATGCCATTTTAATCCGACTCGAAATCTCTTATGCATTTCTATTTTGGAGTTATATTTTACACAGAAGTGACATGTTTGCCCTCCTTATCAAATTGGTCCCCACTCAGTCTCTCTCCTCCCCCAGACCCCCGCCCCCCCCTCACCAACTCACTAGAGCTGATCACGGACAGGACGGCCCATAAGGCCCGCCCATTCGACCTTGAAAATGGGCGGTCATGGACAAGGCATTTAGGTGAATTTATAAAGGCCCGGCCTGCGACCCCGACCCAAACCCGCTAGCCGGCCCTATCCATGAGCCTAAAAAATATGTCAAGCCCTGCCCGTTTCCTACCCAAGCCCGTTATTTATCGGCTCTACAACTCACCACCCACCTCCATGAGCCACCATCCCCCCACCCCTCCCTTCCACTGTTCACTCTCTCCCCTCCCTTGCCTCACCCACCCCCCTCCCCGAGCCACCCTTGAAACCACCACTCCATCCCCAAGCCACCAAACACCCATTGCCTCCCTAAGCCCACCACCCACCGCCTCCCCAAACCCACGAATCCCTCTTGGACCCTCGCCTAAACCCATCCAGGCACCCACCCCCTCTCGGAGCCCCCATCTAAACCCACCTAGGTACCCCTCCCCAAGCCCACCACCAACCTGAACCAACCCACCCCGTTCCCGTGCCCACCACCCAACTGAAACCATCACCTCCCACCGCACAAAAACCATATAAATTTTGAGAATTAAATTCAGATTTGAGATTAAGGGTTTCACGAAGAAAGAGGAAAATGAATAAGGGAGAGAAGGAGGAGAGAGAATGTGTGAGTTGAGACTAGCTGTATAAGGCCGACTCCGGAGGTGGTGGTGGTGATCGGCTGATTGGTGGAGAGAAAAAGTAAAGGGAGAGAGAGAGGGGAGAAAGAAGGTGAAGGGAAGTCAGTGAAGAGATGAGTTTGGGTAAGATTGAAAGTGGGGGTATTTGAGACTTTTTACTCTTTTCTTAAACTTTGTGCCCAATAATAAATGTATAGAAGGATTCGAGTAAGAGGGAGTAATATAATGGGTTTGCCCCGCCATTTTAATCCCTTACATCTCTAAACCCATTGTACCAAATAGCTTGTTGATGTCCCTCTATGACCGGGTTTTGAATTGAAAAGCATAACTATGGAAAGGAACACAAATATCCAATAACCTCATTGCTCCATAGCTTCAAATTGCAATACTTTGAGTTAAAACATTGACGATAACATGAATCTTAGCTTATAGTTTAACTTGTGTAGTTAATTTTTTTGCTTAGTTTAACTTGTGCAGTTGATCTTTTGCTAGAGTGGATAATTTGAATTGGGGTTTAGCATTAAAAATGTACAAATTAGATCAATTTAGTGTTTTTGTAGTTTTTTTCCCCTAAAGAATTTACCATGTTTATAGTTAAATTCAACTATTAGTGATCGATTTCTGTAATGCCACTTGATAAGTGTTTGGCACACAATTTTTTGGAACTTTTGGAAGATCTAGTTTTGGAAACTATGACATTTCTCAAAAGCTTTGTTTGTATAACTTTAGGGTTGGGTTCAAAAGTTTCAAATGTGAAAACTTATAAAAAAAAAAAGCTTTCACCAAAAGTTGTAGATATAGCTTGCAGTTAGAGCTATTAGACGCTTGGCCTCTGCTTGAGGAGCATTCAATCTAGGTCGTGCTCAATTTGACCCAAATTCGTGCTGAACTTTGACCGAGCAAATTCGTGCTGAACTTTAACCGAGCTAAGATTATGTTTGGCAAACTAGCTAGAGTTGCGAGTTGTAGCGGTAAGCTATAACCGTGAATCGGAGTTGTAAGTTTTAACTTCAACTTCTGGGTAAAAAGTTACTCCCTAATAACTGTCGCTTTAGGTCTATGCGCACATATTAAGGAGATTATTAATTGTAGAGGTAATTAAAGACAATTTGACTCTAATAACCTTGTATTAATTATAACTAGGTGCGTTGTAAAGTGAAATTAGTAATAAATCACAAGGGTATATTAGAAAAATGAACAATTAATATTATATTGGAATTGTAAAGCGATGAATATTTTAAGACAAAAAAAAAAAAAAAAAAAAA
>BSSO01003219.1:0-17024 GCA_030267885.1 Mesembryanthemum crystallinum | reverse complement strand
AGTCCACAAATAGAATTGCCTAGGAGATTATGTGACATCCCAAAAAGGAAATTGCCTAGAAAATTTGGGGACGGAGGGAGTAAATTACAGAACTCAATAAAAAAAATAAAAATAAAAATACCAAAAAATACAGATTTGAAACGATGAAATCACACACCCCTTACATCACCAAAGTAGATACTCCCAATGTGTCATACAATGATTGTTAACGTTGTACTTCTTCTTCTTTTATTTTTATTTTTGGTGTTAGTACTTCTTCTTTTTTAATCCTACTTTGATTGCAATACAAGGCTCATATATGCAATTTGTAGGACAACTTTTCAATTTTAATCAGAGATGTGCCAAAATATTTTTGCAAAAATTAAAGAAGATGGCCATTAATTAGGAGATGTTAAGGCTTATATTAAAGCTAGTGAAAACTGAGATTTTTGTGTTCTTGCTAGGGCCCTGCTCAATAAAAGCATTTCCTGCCATCTTCCAACTTAAAAACCAACTCTCCACTTCTCATACAACCATACCAAAATACAACATACTCCATAAGTATATATGCTACTCCCTCCGTCTCAATAAGTTTTTTAAATTGGATTTTTCATGATATCCAATACAACAGTCTGACCATAAAAAAAATTGTTATCTTATATTAAAAAAAAAACTATAAAATAATGGTATTATGAAAATACGGGTTAATATGAATCTAATATAAGTATTTTTACTTTGTAAATCTTTATATGGTTTCAGTAATTAATAGTCAATTTTTTTATTTTATTTTTTTTAATTTTTGACCTCAAAATGTCAAAACATAAGGAATTTCGTGAAAGGAGAGGATAGTAGAAATCCACTTTGTTTAAATTCTGTTTTTTTCCTTCTTTTTTGGTCACCAAAATTAATACACTACCCAAATGGGAAATATGGATTCTCCAACTCATTACATGAAGGAGTACTAAAATTCATAAACAGAGAATAGTAGTAATTACAAATGCCGTTACATTAATTCCATATAATCATTGGAATTTAGCTAGCTAGCTAACACAAACCCTAGCTTACATTTATACTACTACTGGTAGTACTACTATTAGTAGTAACAACATGAATAAAATACAACTAGATATGATTTTAAGTAACATAACATACCCCCAAAAGCAGCTGATCTACACTGGCTGCTTCCCTTTGCTAGCTAGCGTTGGCAGCTGCTACCTGCAGCTCCAAAGCTCGGGGAATCCGAAGCTGAAGCGGAAGCTGCAATGGGGGGCCGCTTCCGCTTCTTCTTCTCGTAGCTGATTCCCCGAGCTTTGGACTGCAGGTCCCGAACCTCCCTCAAATACAGCCTTACGGCCCGGGCCCCAAACGGGTTCTGCTCGGGCTTGCCTCCGTTCTCCTCATAGGCAGCTCTCAGCCGTCCGATCAGGGCGTCGAGGGATCCCCACGCTTGTCGGAGCGGGCACGGGCAGGGGGCGGGCGGGTTCGGATGGCCGTAAAAGGGGCAGATTTGGGTGTGGACTTTGGTCTTGCCGAACTGGTCCAGGTAGCGGAGGAATTCCAGGACATGGGCGCCACTGCAGCGGCTGAGACTGAGTGGTGGGCGGTGGTTTTTCAAGTACTGGCCGAAGGTGTTCCAGTCACGACGCTTCTGGTTTTCGTAGCGGCTCGACGATGAAGATGGAGAAGATGAAGATGAAGATGGTGGAGTTGAGGTGGTGATAATGGAGGTTGAGGTGTTAGTAGTAATTTCTTCTTGTGATGTTGGTGGTGATGGTTGTTGTTGTTGTTGTTGATGGATTGATAATGGGTTCATGTTGGTGAAAAATGTCATGGAAATAAGGGGAAATTTAAGACTTTTGATTTGATGATTTTAAATGATGGGATATATTATTATTATTATTATTGGTGAAGGGATGATTTTGTAAGAAAGAATAAGAAGGTGTATGTGTTTTTCTTTGCCTAAAATAGCAGGAAGAAGAAATTGTGTTTCTCCAATGGAGGAATTTGTTTAGGAGTAATTGCTTTGAGGGGGTGGCAGATCAGAAGTATTACTACTGACTACACTGTGGGCTATTTAAAGAGGAATTCTTTGTTGAGTGTTTTTGATCCACATATATTTGTACTAGAGTTGTCCTCTTGTCTAAACTATAAGGCCTACCATTTTGAATTTTAACGCCACTTTACCCCTTGTCTTTGTTTTCAAAAAAAAATTGGAGGATTGTCATATGCTCGTTTTCGTTCTTGTGAGAGTATGTTATAACCTAGGGTTGTAAATGAGTTGAGACGAGTATTGCACTACTCATATTCGAGTATTAAATTGACCGAGGTAGAATTCTGATTTATGATAGAGCGAGTTTTGATTGAGTATCTTTGCGAGCAACTCACGAATGCACTAACTTTTAGAATCCTAAATTGTGTATAGCACCAACTAGCTAGCCATGTAAACTTAGAGCAAAGGGGAGGAGATATTTGTGAATGAGTAACTCAATATTTTGAAAAATTGGCCAAAGAACATCTTAACAAATGTATGTTATATTCAATCAATTTGTGTTAACTTTTGTTATTTTGCTGAATTTTGATAAGCTTTATTAAATTTTTTTTTTTTTTTTTTTTTTTTTTTTTTTTTTTTTTTTTTACTTTCGTTGAATAAATTGACGAATATCAGCATATAGTCATCGTTCATTACTGTTTTTGATATTTGATTGCTTTTTTATATTCTAAAATAATAATTATATCATGTGTCATCCAAATATTATATTTAAATAGAGTGTCACAATTGAAGTAATGTGTATGTGAAATGGATTGATAAGCTGGCCATATATATAGCATTCAATGTTCAATATCCTTTTCTCCAACACATTCACGCATCCATCCTACGTCGCAATACCCATTTGTGAAATGAACATCATGTGGTTGAAGCTTTCAGGAGAAATACCTAACAATTCTTAACGTACTATAGGAGTAATTTTTGTCTACATATGTTAGGGCATGTTCTTTTCGACTTAACCTGATTGAATTGAAACTGAAACTAAACTGAACTTATTAGAATTGAATTGAAGTGAACTGGACTTAGGCCTTGTTCTCTAGAGCTTATTTTTGTTGATTTCAGCAAAAAAAAAAAAAAAAATCAGTAAAATCAACAAAAATCAACAAAAAATCAGCAAAAATCAATAAAGTTGCTCTCTGCCGAATCAACAAAAATCAATAAAGTCGCTCTCTGCCGAATCAACAAAAATCAACGAAAATCAACAAAAACCAGTAAAATCAACAAAAATCAACGAAAATCAACAAAAACCAACAAAAATAAATATTCAACAATAAATATCAACAAAAATAAGTTGTAGAGAAAAAAGCCTTATTAAAACGGAATTAAACTGAGCTGGACTGAATAAATAATATATACTCCCTCCGTTCTCTAGAGAAGGTGACGCTTGGTTTTCTGCAACTCACATACGATCATACGAGTTGTGGAAAACCAAGCGTCACCTTGTTTGTAGAACGGATAGAGGAATATGTGAGATAAAAAATAAGTTGTTGAAATTGAACTGAACTAAACTTAACTTATCTGAACTGAACTGAACTAAACTTATTTGAATTGAACTAAAATTTATCTATATAAGTTGAAAAGAAGAGTGGGAAATATCTCTCAATTTCTAAGACTTCCATATCTATACAGGGTAATAACATTGGAAGTTGGAACAAGAACAACACAAAAATTCACAAATAGTAAGTAGTAATTAAAAATGTGTGATCATTTTGATGGGATAATAATGGGAATGTCCGTACGAAGAAAAGTCTACAATCAACAGCCCCAAAAGTAGGAACTCGATGGGACCCAGTGTCACGAGTTAGAATTTGACACATTTGACTGTTACTAGAATTTATCACAACTTTATTTATTTATTTTTTTACTTTAGTATTTTTTTTTAAGGATTGGGCAAATTGATTAGTAATTAATTAATTAAATTATGCAAAGCAAATGACAAAACTTTTACTAGATTGGGACGAGACTAGGGATTTGGTTGTACGGATCACGGTCACCGAGGTCCTCATTGTGACACGTGTTTGCCTCGTATTGTAACATTGCTTGAAAATTTTCCCCAAAATCCTATCTCATGCGTGACTTTTTTGCACTCCCACGTGTTAGATGCATTTGTTTTAAATCGTGTCTAATTAAGAAAATTAATGTTCCATCAAAAAAAAAAAAAAATTAAGAAAAATAATGGATGGCTAATTGTTTGAAGTAATTTCAACAACTAATAACTATATGCTTAAGCATTATAATTAAGGTAGTAGAATAGAGTAATTTGGTTACACAATGAAATTTTATAGCATTATTTATAGTTTCCTTGAAAATTTCATGCTCATAATAAGAAAAATAAATGTATATCTTCTTTAGAAAGGAAAATAGGTTTCTCGCCACTCGCATCAAACGGACAGGTGGAAGTTGTGTCAGGTAAGATACTGATAGGAGGTTACAATGACATTTTGTAGGAGGCCCACATTGAACATGTCTATAGTGTGTCTAGTTGTTGCCACTGGCTTAATCAGATCACGTAATACTATCTGGATTAAATGGATTTGGAATAGATGCAATGTATTGGAGCAATGGCTAATAACTTTAATTTATTTGCTGGCTTTTGATGCACACGAAGTGGGTAAAGAGAATCGCAAGAAACTTGTATTAGTCGGCATCATACATTTGACCTACTCTTAATATCACTTTACTATGCTCCAATATCAATTTTGTAATAAAAACACTTTATGTGCCATGTATGATCGATGCCTGCTCTTAACACCACTTTTTTTTTTCTGCCACAATACCACTTGTGTAATAAAAGTACCATTTTGTTCTCCCACGATACCACTCCTGATAAATAAGACTATCTCGTACAAGGTTGCAAGTTTGGGGAAAAGGATTTATGAATTAGTACCAGTGGGAGATTTGTAATAATTTACAGTAAAGGAGTTACAAATTAAACATACATTATAATTAAGATGCTTAAACGTCTCTTAATTTTTTCTTTTCATAAGAAATAAATAATCAACCAACTATGCTCTGTGTATGCCCAGAAGTAGAAGCCTCCATTCAACTCTCTAAGAATTAATTGGACCCCCATTTCGAATTACAACGCGTAACACCAAGAAGATATATTTAAAAAGGTAGAATCGAACCTATAACTTAATATATCAAAATCGAGTATTAGTTGCAAAAACATGGCCGACGACTCGTAATAAAGAACCATTGTGAACATTGGAGTTAACTCAAGATCAAATTGAAATCATCTCTCTTAATAATAGTACAGTAATAATCTCTCAATTGCAACTGTTCCCAAATTCCCTTTGTAGTCTCCCAAAATAAAACGTATAGTAGCATATCATGTACGTAGCTATCTTAAGTAACTAGCCTATCACATTCACATGTCACATTTCGTCCTTCGTTCCTCAAAAATACAACAAATAAACAGGCCTTTTACTCCAAAAGTTCATCAATGATGGGACGAGTATGACCTTACACTATACAAAGTTACAAAAAACTCCCAGTTCAATAATACTTTCTCTTCTTTTCTTTGCACTTTTCTCCACATTTTTATTTATGTTGCTCTTTTTTGCCATGTTGAAGTTTTGTGCTTTCAAATCGGTAAATTACGCCAATGCCGTATCTTATTTGTTAATAAAATATCAGTTCAATTTAAATGGTTTCAGTTGATATAAATACATTTTATTATTGGTTTTTGATCAGTAAATTTTAATTAAGCGCACTGCAAATCAATGATTTCAAATTGAAGAACATGATCATTTAGGTAATATAGTATAATCACGAACACCCAAGTAATAGGTAGGTAGAAAAAATTGTTCATGACTCTTACTCATTTTTGTCATACAATTCCGCATTTATTCATTTCGATTTTATAATTTGCCTTTTTCTTTAATAAATTAAATTCCGCTCAACATTACCAAGTTGAACAAAGCCATATGTAATTTGTGTGGAATATATCATTATTCACAAAGATTTGCAGGAACTTATATTATAACAACCAAGTAGAGCCACCCATTTGAGGTAAAGAAGCCACTCGTTCCTTTTAAATGTGCAGTAACCATGAGAATTATTTCATCTAGGAGTTGGTTTACATATAATATTTAGATTCATACAAGACCTACTTCTATTCATCATTTCATAGGACTTTCACATCAACACATTTCAGTACCATTTTTTTTTTACTATCCAGTACTACTTTTTTCTCATTCGGAATCACTTTTTGTGTATACAAGTATCGGTTTGAGTACCACTTTTTTTTTCCACCCATTACTAGTTTTTGTATACCAATACTAATTTTGAGACGGACTGATATTTTTGCCAATATTTATTCTATATATTCTAGAAAATACTAGTAAGTACTTAGGAGGTTGCATTGGGTTAGTGAAGGAGGGAAATGAAGTGTGAGGGTGGTAGCCGACACAAGTGGCAGAATTGCACGTGGGCAATGGGGAAGGGGCAAGGTTCGCACGGTTGGGTAGGGGCCCACACTTGCTCACTGGCAATAAGGGTAAAGGGTCAGGGTCAGGGTCAGGGTCAGGGTCAAGAGGCTGGGCCGTGGGTCAAATCCCACGTCCCATCCGATTGACCGTTGATTGCGGGATTCTCGTGCCTACTTACTTGCCAAATTCATGACTATTTCTCTCTCTCTCTCTCTCCTTCGGCCCGACCCGTCCTCCTATTACCCGGCCCGCCCAATTCTTATTATTATTTGAAAGAAAAGAAAGCTAGGGCTTATTTAATCCCTGAAATTGGGAAAAATAATATCAGATCATTGATGTATGTGGAAGAGAAGTAGAAGTTGTAGCAGGAAATTTAATTTTGTGGAATTATACTTTTGTTTTTAATCTCCATCTTAGATTGGTGAAATGTGAACAGAACTACAAGTTTGGAATCTTAGTATGTAGAGAGGAGTTTTCTTTTTTTTTTTTTTTTTTTTTTGAGGTGAGAGAGGAGAGTTTAATAGAGAAGGATGATCCAGGTCGAGTTTTGACTTGCTATTTCTTTTTGTCTAATGTCTTACTTTTATCGCAAGAAGGATATGGTCTAGACTAATTTTATTTTAACCTAAGCTTTTTCTCCCCTTTCTTTTCTGGGTCTTTCTTTGTGTAGCCGATATAAGTGTAACATGAGATATTATGTACTCTGAATATTGGAGAAGATTTTTATTTCTTTATCTGATTGCTAACGGATAATATTCACTGCAAGGTCACTGTCATGGCTTAACTATTTAAGTGACATGCAAACTCTTAAAAAAATACACCTTTTACCCAAGCTAATAAAACAACCAAATTTGAGCCTCAACAATATGTTGTAAGCTTATGAAACCCCCCCCCCCTTCCAACTGAGTTGTCGATTTTTTATTTCTTTTTCCTTTTCAAATGGTAAGAAATTGAAATATCTGCACTTTATTAAGAAAATAAGACTCAAATACAAATTATTAACATAAATAATTATGGTGCGACACTGCACTATCTACCCAAACGCATCTAGTTCCATCCATGAGAAGCCCTAAAAGAGCAACTAAATTTGTCAAATTCCTTCTGTTTCTGCTTGTATTATTAGGCATGACCATATGAATGATGCATCACCAGGAGTTGGCATATTATATGTCGTAAATTGGCAATAAAAATGTCTAAATGTTTCACCAATTCAGGCAATTATTTCCTCCGTGGAAGAATTACAAAGCAAATTTTCTGCTCATAATAATATGATTGACTTTGTGTCATTTATTTCTTTACATATTGGTTGCGTTTTATTACTCCCTCCGTCCCCCTATATCTTCAACAGTTGTTTTTTCACACATAATAAGACAGGGGTTGAAAAGTCGAAATTTATCCCTGGATTGTAAGTGGGAAGAGTTTGGTTATTTTATATTTGAGGGTAGTAGGGTCAATTTGTTGGTAAGTATGTCTAAAAATAGAACTAATGAAGTTATAGAGGGACGGCTCAAAATAAAAACTGCTGAAGTTATAGAGGGATGGAGGTACTGT
This sequence comes from Mesembryanthemum crystallinum, assembly GCA_030267885.1. Lineage (NCBI taxonomy): Eukaryota > Viridiplantae > Streptophyta > Magnoliopsida > Caryophyllales > Aizoaceae > Mesembryanthemum > Mesembryanthemum crystallinum. The sequence goes on along the minus strand of BSSO01003219.1, from coordinate 9,014 downwards.
TATCAGTCTCCATCTTTCCCATAATTTCTCTCTCTTGTCTTTCACTATGATTGTACACAAAAAAAAAATTGACAGTATGTACTAAAGCTGCGACTTGAAGAGACAACTCCGTCAAAGCATCTGTTGTGTAATTCATCATCATAATCATGTCACTTGACAAAACAACAATCAATCAGAGATGACCCATTTGAACATGCTATTTGATGCAGTTTTTTTACTGGAATTATATCTGATCTTCCCTTTTATTCCCATTTTTGGTTAATGTTTCTTCATTGAAATTTTGCACCCTTTTGATGATCATTATATTTTTGCCCGATTTGAATCAATGCAAGACTTTGTGATATGATTGACATGTTAAATCCATTAGGTTTAGTACACTAGTAAACAGATTTTGATCACATGCATCAATATTAATTAGTTGACACTAGCTAGTTTACTTTGATTAATGATTAGAGGCGTGGTAAATTAAAGTACGGTTTATTTGGTCGATCCCATACATTCAGTTTTAATTTGCAAATTACTCCTCTCATATGTTGTTATTTATTTATATCTCATTCAGTTTAGTTGAATTAAATTGAAGATATCCTACATACTACGTACCAATCTAAAATTACATACAATATATATTTGTCTTGTCTTCATAGTATTACCTATTAATTCATAAAGTCTTAACTTACTAGTCAACAAAGAGATAATAAATATATTATTCGATTCCACAAATATCCCTTAGTATATGAATAATGTGTTAAACCTTGATTTGTGTCTCTGAATGACAACCGAATTATTTCTTTGATGTCAATAATACATACTCGTTATCTATTCCCTTATACTATTAGTGATAGTTGTAAAATTATCAAAATTATCTAAAAACAATATAAATAATTCGTAAAATTATCCTGTTGTTTTAAAAGGTAGAATTTGGTTTTGAATTATTTGATGATTGCAGATATGTGGATCACTAAACGTACCTGTTTAGCTGAATCCTATGTTAAAACTCAAATGATTATTATGTGATAGGCATACAGTAAGTATACACTCTTCTTTCATAAAGTTATGGTTTTGGAATCTATTAAATTAAAGCAAAGGGAAAGAAAAGGACCTGCTAGTTAAGCATTTTCTTCTGCTACTCCACCATTATTGAAGGATTATGCCAATTAATTGTACTTTTAAAAAGTGATTAATTATATAATAATAATAATAATAACGAAATCTTATGAGGATTAGCTGACAATAATTATCCAATCACAAAAGACTGTCGGCCAGATTATAGTGATTCAACTAGAAAGTTCAACTTTCGGTACATTTTTATGAGAAATTGATCATCATCCCGTTTCAAAATCTAATTTTTTTTTTCTTCTCTTTTTCCTAAGGTGTTAGTGAATATAGCGATCAATATAATTCCTGCTACGTCATGTTTAGGCTCTCGTGTTTAACAACTAACATATCAGAATAACTGTGCAACTAGTACAAGCTCGTGTTTAACAACTAAAACATATCAGAATATCTATGCAACTAGCACAAACACTAACTGTGTCAAACGTAGCCAAAATTACAAGAGACGTTTTCAAAGAACCTAAGTAGCTATAATTTCACACTAGCTAGCTTTTCCATAATTAGAGGAACATCAATTACTAGCCCCTCCATAGTTCTAGCTAGGCCTTAAGACACTTGTTACATGATGTAGATTCATGTTCATTATGTATGTATGTGTGATGAACCTAAATCTAGTTATCTCATTTCATATACTCCCTCTGTCCCCAACTTTTCTCGACAAACCACTGTTCATGAGGGATTTAAGAATTGTAAATTTTGCTTGTTTTGCCCTTATTGATCAGATACATTAAAATAATATGTAGTGGGGTGTGAGAGAGGAAAAAAAATATGAAGAGAGAGAGTGATTGGAGAGAGAAAATATAATTTTTAAATTGGATTGAAGAGATAGTGGAGGGGTAAATAAAGAAGGATATGAGAAAAATATTGGTTTGTTAAGGTAAGTAGGGGACTTGATTTTGCATGGTTTGTTAAGGTAAGTGAGGGACGGAGGGAATATGTATGATTAAGATTTAAGCCTTAACCCTATATATAGATCCTCTATCACACTTTCAAAGAACCTAACAAGCAGCTATATGTATATTAACCCTTAACCCTCCTTTTCTCCTTCTATCTCCCCTCCCCCAAAATAAATGAATACATACAAATAACCAAGCAGCTGTGTCCTTCTAGAAAACCATGGTTTATAGTTTGTACCCAAAGGATAAAATTTCATGTATCCTAATGGAGTAATAAAGTTCTCTGCATACAGAAAACATTAGAGTATCATTTTCTGAATGAACTCAGTGAGTCATGAGTAATTTGATTTTCATTAACATACAACATCCTACATTAATCTATACATATAATTGCTACTGTTGCAGATGAGTAGGAGTATTATTATTCTCTTCCTAACAATTACCTTTTGATGAATAGATAAGGAATAATAATAATTAAATTTTACCATTATTTGTCAATTCAAAGGGCTTTTTACCTAGCTATTTTCTCCAGTTACTGATATGACAGCACTAAGATTGCAGAATAATGATAATGATCCTCCACTTGTAATTCATTGTATCATTGCCATCAAACAAATTGAATTGAATCTCTTTGTAGTTTGTATCACCAAAACAAAAACTGTAGTGCTTGTTATGAAAAACTCTACTCTTTAACAACAAGAAATAATTCCAAAAAAAAAATAAATCTTACAAATATTATTATGTAATACTTAAATTATGACATAAATAGACTATATATGCAAAGCTTTGCTTAAATTTTATCATATGATCCTCAAGTACTCAAAAAAAACAAAAATTCTACAATTCATCAAGATCATCAAATTTATTAAGTTAGCAATACAATATTACATTACAAACCCTGTGTTTAATTAAATTAAACCCGTCACACCACAACCTTTAAATTTACCGATTAATTTCCAACCCTCAATTCATAGCATTTCTTTTTCCTTTTCAGATCAGAGGAACTTCCTTTCTGCGCGCTATCGGGTGGCTAATACGCAACTCCCGATCCACAGCATCGAATATTTCATCAATAAAAAGTGCTATACCCAAGTATTTTGAACTCTTAACCTGATATACAAGATCTAACATGTTCAATTCATCACTAGTATGCCAAACACCTTTCGAATTTTCACTTGCATCCATGAATCTTATACCCAATGGGGAAAACAAAAACAAGCATAATATAAATACAATCTTGCATTGCTTATTATTTATTCATCATCATAAACCCTTACTAACCCTAGCTAGCTAAGGCAAGCTACTACTACAGTAGATGACATTGAAAACAACATACAGGGATACAGTACCGCTAATAGTGTACAAGGACATAACTGTAATTACGTAGTAGGTGGCGGCGCCACCGGGTGAGGTGGCGGCGGTGGGCGTTTGCGCTTCTTCTTCTCATAGCTGATCCCTCTAGCTTTGGACTGAAGATCCCTGACTTCCCTCAAATAAAGCCTAACAGCTCGGGCCCCAAACGGGTTCTGCTCGGGCTTGCCACCGTTCTCCTCATAGGCAGCTCTGAGCCGTCCGATCAAGGCGTCGAGGGATCCCCACGCTTGGCGTAGCGGGCACGGGCAGGGTGCGGGCGGGTTCGGGTGCCCGAAGAAGGGGCAGATTTGGGTGTGGACCTTGGTCTTGCCGAACTGGTCGAGATACCGGAGAAATTCGAGGACATGGGCGCCGCTGCACCGGGTTAGGGTCAGTGGTGGGCGGTGGTTTTTGAGGTATTGGCCGAAGGTGTTCCAGTCTCGGCGTTTCTGGTTTTCGTAGCGGGACGAGGATGGTGGTGGTGGTGGTGGTGGTGATGATGAGGTGGTGGTGGTTGAAGGTGGGGAGGATTGGGTGGTGAGAGTTGAGAGGAGGAATGGGTTGGTGTTTCCTACTGTTTGAGAGAGTGAATAATCCATGGTGGGTGTTTTGCTAGCTAGGGTTGTGTTGTGTTGTGTTGTGTGTTGTATAGATATAGAGATGAGAGAGAGAGAGAGAGAGAGAGAGAGAGAGAGGGAGGATTATGAGGATGGAAGGATGTCCATTTTTTTTTTTAAGTTGGAAGTGTTGATGGGACTTGAGAGAGGGAGTGGGGGGTGGGGATGGAGGAGAAGAGGAGAGGAGAGGATTTGTATTAATTAGTTGTTGTTGCTCTTGTTGGTTAGCACTATCGTATCCTAACTGTGAGGTTGAAGGTTTGATTTTATCAGGCAGGATTTAAAACATCAATGATTTTATAGTAGGATTTGTTGGAAGCACTTCAAGCATATGTAAGCCACTCAGTTCGAGAGAGATGATGGGTTTCAGCATAAATTATTATATGATTTCGGACTAATGGTCCCTTCTCTCACATAATAACATATTTACCATATCTTTTGTGGGTGATTTGGAGTCGATTCCCTTATTGTGTGTGAGAGAGAGCATTGGTCTCGGACCATGTAATAATTGCTCTAGATTTCGGGTGATTTTGTGACCAAAATCATAATTTCAGTGATCTAAAGTATAAATTAAGCTGCAAGGGACGACACGTTGAAAGTCCATATGTTTCAAGGCATTTACTTAATTTTATAGTCGAAAATGGAAGGCATGTAAAGAGGTGCAGACATTGATAGAAGATTTGAATAATTAAGTAACTGGGTACATCAAAGGGGCCTTGGGTTTTATTTTACTGACTATAATTGTTCTTGATAGTTCCTAGTGTATATAATTTCTAAATTGGTCACCAAAATTATGAGTTGCACTTGGTTTTAAAAATAATAGACCTCACACCTCAGTGTATTTTCAAAATATGAGTGCATATTCAAATGATCATAGAATACGATAAAAATGTGAGTTGCGGAAAATCAAGCATCACTTTCATTTGAGAACGGATATAGTATTTTGTTAAAAAAAAAAAAGTACTGTAAAAAAGTGATAGTAAAAGAATAGTGTATGATCAAAAAGTGAAATTAAATTGGATATATAATATTGGACAGATTGTAGTGATTAAATAATAGTATTGAGTAGACAGATGATGAGATGTTGCGTTTGTTTTGTTTGTTCGAGAAATACAAGGGAAGTTGCTTGGGTGAATTTCTAGTAAAAAGGCAGTGTGTTTTAGTTTTACTACTCTGAAAATGCTTGCAGATTGGGGGTTTCCTTCCCTAAAATAGGGCCAGCACGGACTGCCCGGGCTTTCTACTTTATTAAATTTTTCTGTCTTGTGCCGGGCTGGGTCGGGTCGGGTCCGGGTTTTTTAATGTAGGAGGTCTAGGAATAGTACATTATTTTCACCACCCCAGACAGTAAGGAAGACTAATTTGGTACCTGGGTGACCACAAATTTTCAAATAAGACACCACATATTCTCAAATGAGAAGCGTCTCATCTTTATATAGATAGGTAAATTTTCGTCTGAGACGTGTCTTATCGAATTATTAAATGAGACGCATAAATAATAAGACTTTGTGGGTTGAGCCTAGATCCACTTATTGATTTGGGTTAAGTGGTGGCCTCATTAAAACTAGTCCAAAGATAAGCTGATTTGGATGGGGCATACCAAAAACTTGAGCAAATTTTATTTTATTTTTTTTCGGTAAAAACTCGCTATTTATTTAGTTAAAAAAAACCTCACAATTTTTGTTTTTAGTACAACCTTGTCCTATTAGTTTTAAGCGCGTCTCTCAACTTATGTGTTGGTTGAGACGCTTCTCACGCAAGACAAGTTGGTGGTTCACTTGCTAGCTTAACTTTGGTACTTTACACATACAAAATTTGGCAAGCTAGTAAGGGTGATCGATTAAGACTTGACTCTATTGGAATTGGTACTCTAATTAAAGGTTGCGTGCCCACTTAACTTTGTTATATAAGACGACGTTTAACTGTATTTGAAGTCCTTTAATTTCCAATAACAGAACAAAAACTAATGTAGATATTTTTTTTTTTTTTTTTTTTGAAGTACCTAGCTTGACGAATTATGACAGAAAAACCCCACACAGATTTATGTGATCCATCAAGGTGGCTTATATAGTAAGTCCAATTCACAAAGAAAAATACATACTCCCTCCGTCCCTTATTTATCTTTCATAAACCTCTAAAATTTTGTCCCTTATTTATCTTTTAAAATCCACAAATCACCAACTTTTCCCTTTAATACCCCCAACTAACAAACCAATACAATAAACAATCTTTCTTTCTCTCTATAAAAAAATAGAAATGATAAAATAATAAGCACATGGGTTCTCCTCCTTCAAGGGCAAAATTGTACAAAACACATCTCCTTAAATCTCACCCATTTCAATTTTTGCAAGATAAATGAGGGACGAAGTGAGTATTAATTTCAATTTGCATCTGCAAATTGGAGAACCTTAACTTATATGGGGGATATTTATTTAGAGTCATTGAGAAGACATGTAATTTTGTCTTCTTTAGTAAAAAAATTACGGATTGTAGTAATAAAGTGTCTATGAACTATACTTTTTACCACATGAATTCACAAGGATCATATTTTTCACCACATTTCATAAAAGTTTACTACAGAAGACAACATATTTTTTCTTCTCAAAAGACACATATCATTTACTCCCTCCGTTCTGCAAACGAGGTGACGCTTTATAATTCACAACTCACATCCAAGCGTTACCTTCTTTAGAGAACGGAGGGAGTAGTATTTATTTATCTGCTCATAACATGTCAACATTACCATATTGTCCCTACTTGTATAGAAGTCACAATAAGTTACTCCTATCCTTGTTAGGGTCCATGTCTTTTGGTGGATAGAGAGTGAGTGAAAGAGATGGTCAATAGGATCATTGAAAGCTAAAACTCCTAAACAATAATTGCTTCAACATTATTCACCATGTGGGGGTGATAGATAATACCTCCAGTCTTCATTTCCTTTAGCCACCATGCATGCATATATGTTCACCTCCTTTCTCTTCATTTCTCTTTCCACCACTATAAGCACAATAAATTCATATAGTAAATAATGTGTGATCAATTATTTTTCTTGCTTGTCCTACTTTTGTCGCAATGTTTTTTTATTAAAAAAAGTGTCGGACTCAAGTCTCTGATACGCACAACAGCACAACTCTTTTACTCATTAAACTAGCTGATATATCTACCATAAATGAAAAAAGTAAACAAAAATTTAGGAGATTAAACTATTTTTCCTTATATTTGATTAACGAATAATAAAGAAACAAGAGGAGACTTCGAATCATAACTTTTATAATAACAATTCCTATAGATTAAATTTGATGAGAATGGGAAAGAGATTTTCCATTAAATAACAATTCCTAGCAATTCTTTTTTCCCCCCCTTTATTTCTTGTTTCATAGTGTTAATCTGACTAAAAGTTTTGAAGGTAACTGTTTCCTACTCATTTTATTTTCTTACCATTAATACTCTGATAATTTAGACATTACAATTAGTTTAATACTCATTGTTTATTTGCAAACTCATTTTGGAAATTCGATATGGCTTCTTGTGATTGCATTGGAAATGCATTTTGTAACTTTTATATGTATCACACTTTCTCGAAACAAAGAACGTTTTGTCCATTGTGGTTTCTATATTTTGCCTTAGTATACAACCTAGGTAGTATCAAAAGCACCTGAAAAATATGACAATTTGAGAAATAAAATTGCTGAACATAAGACAAAATTGACCAATTATTTACACGTTCATTAAAATAATGCTCTAAGAAATTAGATGCTGTGGGATATACTAATTTAAGAGAATAATCAATTAATTGTTACCAAAAGTAGAAAGAATTTAGAAGTTCAGAAAATCTCTGAATAAGGAATTAAATCTGTATCTTGATTAACATTCACTGTATTTAGGTGACCTGCACAAATGTCACTGTAAACACCCAGGTTTTGTTGTCTCTCTCTGTTATCGAAATCTTATTAACTATTTTAAGCTAAAATCCATGTCTTTCATTTGTACTTTAGTGAGGTTACTGTTGCAAGTAAAACTGGTAAATGGGTCATTTAGGTCAGATTCAGTGTAGGTGAGCTTTGTACTATTTGGTTTAGGTGTTTTTATGTCTTCAATGTTGTCTTTGCTCGTAATTTTGCTAAGTGGGCATTTGCATCGGGTTCTTATGATTGTTTTTTATCTGACACTTTGCCCACTTGGTTATGTCCTCGGTGTAATCTCTTCACCTATTTTGGGTTTGTTTAATATATCTTCCGGATTAGCGCAAAAAAAAAAAAAAAAAAAAAAAGTACTCCTTCCGTTCCTAAAAAATTCTACCATTTGCTTTTTGCACAACAACCAATGCAAGCTGAATTTTGCATGTGCTTTCTCCTTTTGCCCAAATGTGGTTATCACCACAATTTTTTTTACCCAAAAGAGATATGGTAGTGTTTTTGTGAAACATCCAAATAAGGAAAATGGTAGAATTTTTAAGGAACGGAGGGAGTATTCAGTGTTGAAGAAATGAGTGAATATAACGTTTGGGTGTTGTGAAAGGCCCATTAGCAGTACTGATTGGTCTTTCAGGCATGTCTTAGTCCCCATATAGACATTAATATTGAAAAATTTTCTGAGGTCCAATCATAAACATCATGTATAGGATAAAAGGTGGTTATTTTCGAACAATATTGAACCACGACACATAAGGAGACGTGGGAGGCTCCCAAGGTTGATGATTAAGCCCCAAATATTAAGATGACTTCATCACTTTAAGCTCAAGAAGACCAACAACATTGTCTAATTATTATTAGACCAAATCACAATTGACAAGGATTGAAGTCTCTAACCAACCAGGTACATGCATTTCATACATTTCCCCAACTAAAAGAACATGGGTGAGGATGAGGTGAAAGCACAAGTGGTAAGTGCCCCACTCTCACAACCCAGTGGTCAGGGGTTCGATCCTCCTTGTATGGAGATTAAAAACCTCCTCTACCATTTTTTTGCAGGGAGGGTCTCCTCCTCTGTCTGAGCCCATCAGCCCGTCGTTGATGGGTGGGCTTGCCCGGCACAT
>BSSO01003218.1:0-17027 GCA_030267885.1 Mesembryanthemum crystallinum | reverse complement strand
TTAAAACCCATTATTTATCTTTATTGCTTTTATTTAATTTCAATGTTAGTAGGAATAATGTAAAGGCTAAATTATAAAGCCTTAGATTTAATTTAGTTAATTAGAGTAATTAGAATTAAGATTAATGGAGCAAGGAGCAAAGATCAAGCCCAAGCACGCCAAGCCCATGAAGAACGGTCCAACTCTAGAAGCCCATGTCCACTTTGGTCCATGCCGGTTCAATGGAGTGGAGACCAAGTTTCCTTATTTCTAGTTCCTTTTTTTTAGGATAGTTTGTTACTTCCTAATTTGTTTCCTTATTTTTAGGAGAGTTTGTTATTTCCTAAATTAATTAGTTTCCTTAAATTGGGTGGATTGTTCCCCAAGCTAAGGAAGTTGATTTTTTAATCTAATTTATTATTACTTATGGTAATCCGACTAGGATTAGAATTTCTATATTTCAAGCCATGTAATTGCCTATATAAAGGCCCCTTCATTGATCAATAATACATAGACTTGAATGAATTAAACTTGAGATTATTCTTCTTTGAGCTTTCTTTAGAGAGTGTGTGACACTAATTAAATCTCTTCGGGTTTATTTTGTGTTCCCGAGCCCCTCTTGTTGGTATTGTGTGTTAAGACTTGAGGTTTTATCGCTTTTTGTACTTTATTTACATCAATTTGGTATCATAGCATAGTTTCTGTTCCTTATTTGCATCAATTTGGTATCAAATCATAGTTATTTATGTGCCTTATTCACATCACAACCACTTCTGATAAACAAATAGTACCTGTCCAAGCAAAGCAAATCCATCCAACTAAGACAACAAATCAGATGGAACCAAAAACAACATGGATCAGAGCTCCTCCAACAATAAATCAGAGTGTCAAAACAAGGATGTCGCCAGCAAGTGTTTACAATGTCATATAGCAGTTCACATTTGAAAAGTTTCAAGCTATAAATGAAATAGGATTGGGTAGTATATTATGGTTAAGGATCAGCAGTATCCCATCACACTTGGGATATTGGGTTCTAGATCATTTTGATCCCAACAGTTGCTCCTTGAAATATGGAAATGGAAATAGGATTGAAATCACTGAGCAGGATGTACATGATGTACTAGGTCTCCCAATGGGAAAGGGAGAGTTGAGATGACAAAAAACCAGAAACAAAGTGAGATATACTACCTTACTTTATAGGAATGGAAAGCTCTTTTTCCTACTCAAAAGAGTCCAATTCCAATGACAACTGTTGCAAAGCATGTAAGAGAAACAACAGATGCTGGAGATTGGTTCAAGAGAAACTTTGTAATACTCTGTGTTACAGTAATGCTTCATGGAAACCAGAACAGATATGCAAACCATAAGATTATGAAATCACTTATTGACACAGAACAGATATCAAGTCTGAACTGGTGCAAATTTATTCATCAAAGCTTAATTGACAGCGCAGTATACTGCAGTCGAGAAAGGAAAAGATTCTTTCCAAGCCCTCTTTTATTCTTAGTGGTAAAATTCTCAACTCAAAGCTGTAGTTCACTTATATAAAGATTCATGATTATTACTTTAATTTCAAAAAACCCTAATCTTACAATATATTTACAGTTGTTCTATGTTGATCGTGTCAACTTTAGATTGGCCAACCCTGAAAGAGAATACTTCACTATTGGTGGATGGACATATGAACAACTAAAGACAAGGGAAAGTATGGAGATGACAGAAAGGAGGATTTGGTAAAGGGGGAATAGAAGGCAGACCAACTGAGGTAATAGCTCTAGAAGACGAAGAGGTAGAAGAGGAGGATGAATCTCTTCTTAGACTCACTGATCAGCACAATCCTGAAGAAATGCCTTCTACATCCAACCAACAAAGTCCAGCAAGAGAAGCTGGCAAAAACGAATCAGCAAATGTATAAAAACAAACCTAACTTATCAATGTTCATTTATTTTACTTTTCTTTGCTCATTACAACTCTACCTAATGCTCATTTACATTAATGTTATTTGCTCATTCCTAAAATAAATAATGGTCTTGCTATTCCTTTACAAGCATATAAATCCAATTTTAATTTCAATATTTTTACTCAATTCAAATATATTTTAATGCTCATTTCCTATAACACTTAATGATCATTTGTTATAGAATATACTTACTGTTCATTTAATCTTAAGGAAAAATTGGCAAAAATAATACCAACTTTCACTGAGTTACGATTTTCACTACAAAGTTTGCTCAGTTGCAGTTTTAACACGAACATAATTTTTTCATTAATTAAGTAACACAAGTACCACTTGCGGTGAGAAGTTTCCGGCCAAAAGACGACAAGAATAAAAATCACAACGGAAATAATAATACACATCAGTCTAACTCACTCTATCATATCATTATTTGGCTTGAACTTCTCACCAGTCGTGTTACTTGTGTCATTTAATTGGTGGAATAATTAAGTTTGTGCTAAAAATGCAACCGACCAAAGTTTGTGGTGAAAATCGCAACTCAGTGAAAGTTGGTATTATTTTTGCCAATTTTCCCTAATCTTAAATAATTCTTCATATCTTCTTGTATTATTTCATATTCTATTAAAATATAGGAATACATCATAATCGGTTGCAATAACAACAAAAATGGCCAAGGATCTACTCAACTTTGAGGAAATAATACAAGAAGCTAAAGAGAAGTTTCCAAACAACGAAATGGTGAAGAAACTCCAGAATGCAGCAAACACACTGTTTGGAGCATTTGGAGGAACATCAGCTGATGGAGATAGAGAAAATGATAAAGCTGAAAATGTGTTCAACACACATGATGATCAGTTTTGGGGGGAGCCTGAGGTCATGGAAGCTATTCAAGAAATTGAAAAAGCTTACCAGCAAAAGCAAAAACAATACCATGCTAAAATATTTGAGAAGCTAGTCAGACCTCGATTCAATCTCTTGTCGCAAGACGTACTAACTTCACAAGAGACTGTTGAGCTAAACACAGTTATAAATGACACTTCTCTTTATATGATTCTAAGAGAACTCCATCACCATAAAAAAATCTAAGTAAGGAAATGATGATTCTGACTTAAGCAGCTATAAAGGAAGCCGAAGAACAAGACAGGATAAGAAAGGAAGAAGAAGAGCAAAGAAAAAGAAAACAACAAGAAGAAGAACAATGAGAGAAGAAGAAACCAAAAAGAATGCTGAGAAGAATGATAGAAAAAGAAGAGAAGAACAAATGACAACAGAGGAAATAAGAAGAAGACAAAACGAAGAAAATGCAAAGAAAAGGCAAGCTGCCATAGGTAAAAGGCCAGCAGCAGAAGAACACACTGTCCCAGTAGGCATTGCTGCAAAGCTGAAAAATCATTAACAAAACAACTTCGATCACCTTATATTCAGAGAGTCACCAATGCAACTGCTCCAGTAATAAGGGAAGAGAGGATGTTGTCAAGAATTGCCCTTATACCAGTGCAAGAAATAGGGTAATTTTCTTTATTTACAGTACATAAAATTAACTAAATTTTTTAATTAATTGAATGATCACTAAAACAAATTGCATGATGATTTTAAGGGAGGAACTATTCAACTTCATGGGATTATCAGGATTCAGATCTGATTTCAACAGTTTTGAGCAAGGCACACACCTTGAAGCAAACATAATCACCATGTAGAGCTCTCTGTTAAATGACAAGGAAAGAAGAAAAAGCAATGACTCCCCTACAAGATTTTTCTTCAACATTGACTGTGCTGTAAGTTCATTAAACTAAATCTCTAAAAAATAGTATATTAATGAAAAAAATACTAATATAATGTGATTCTCAGATGGCATTTAGTCCAGAGTGGTTTGAAGGCTAGAATTATGCAAGAAGGTATGAAAAGTTCAAAAATTACTTAGATGCAGAAATAGAGAAGTACAACTAGATTGACTGGAAGAACATAACACTTGTAAGTACAGAAGCTCATTTCATAATACTCATACTGCTCATTTCTTAATAGTTATGCTGCTCAAATCTATAAGTCATCCTAAATGATGAATTATCTATAATACAACATATGAATCTGATTAATTATACTCTTCATTTCACAATGAACATACTACTCATTTGTTCTATATCATGCTGCTCATTTCATATTGTTATACAGTTCATTCGATTTATCTGTCACTGCTCATCTGATTTGAAAAATAACCATCTGTAAACTTTTTTTATTTTTTAAGGCATTCTTTCCAGTCTATAAAAGGCAANCTGTTATGCATCAACTTCAAAAGCACTACTATGGATATAATAGACAACATGGAAAGCATTGATGAAGAAGCAGATATCACAATAAAATATGCACACCAACCATATGATATGGTAAACTCATTAACAGTTAACAACTTATAGTTTTTTATTTCTGTTATGTTTAATTGATTATATTACTAACTACATTCTTAAATTTTCAAAGGCAATTGCAATTCAAACATACCTAGCCAGTCAAAATCACCCCAAGACACCCAAGACGAAGAAAGGATTCAAACTGTCAAGACTCAGAATGCCCTGCAGATCAGGAGAAAACCACAATGATTGTGAAATATATGTGATGAGGCATATGGAGACTTATATGGGGCAAATGCAGAATTGGAGACTTGAACTGAAGAAAAAAGATGTAAGAAAATTAACTTATGATTATTATGAATACTGTCATACAGAAAGAAATATTATCTGACAACTGATATTTATTTCATTACTTATATGCAGTTCACAACCCTTAGCACACTAAGGATGAGATACTGTCACCTGCTCCTGACTTATGACAAGAACATACATGCTGAAGAAATAATAAAAAGGGCAAAGGAGCTTGACAAAGATGGCAAAAATTAAGAAGTTTAGTGTGTTCTGATTAGGGTTCTAAGTGAAATTATATGTTATAAACTGGTTGAAAAGGTTTCTCAAACAATAGAGCTACTATTACTTAGTTAATTTTGAGGATCATGGTTATTTGGTGCCATCGAAGTGATTGTAAAAAGGTTTATCATACAATAGCACTAGTATTACTTAGTTAATTTTGATGATCATGGTTATATGAGGCCATGAAAGTAACAAAGTGTAGATCTATTTTGATGACAAATCAAAAACTCAAAAAGGTTTATTTTGAACAGGATTGATTTAAACACTTGTAAGCTGAATGATTATTATTAATTAATACAGATGTGAAACAAATAATTCATGAATGATTATTTAAGTTAACTGGAAATGAGCAGTGATATGGAGCAAAAATGAACAGCATTATAAAGAGAATGGTCATTATAAAGAGTCAATGATTCTTGAATGATCATTTCAATATCGGAGATGAGCAGATTAATGAAGGGAAATGAGCAGTGTAAGGGGAAAATGAGCATTATAATGAAGGGAAAATGAACACCCTCAATAATGTCAAATAAACAAAAGAAGCATAGTAAACTAATGAGTTTATTTTCATAAAGGGTCAAATGAGCAATAAGTTAAGTGGAGATGAACAAAAGCTATTAAATGAAATGAGCAGAAAATGAATTTAATCAAAACTGATTAAAAAAAATTAGGGAAATTCCATTTGGTACCCTTGTAATTTTGACTTTTCCATTTGGTACCCAAAACATTTTTTCTAATGCAGATGGTGCCCGTGTGGTTTTGGAAAATTGAACTCCGTGACCAAAATATGGGTTTTTCCATTAACTGATGACGTGGCACTATTCCTACATCCAAACATCAAAAAATATTGAAAAACATACAACAATTCCAAAAACCATCGCAAAGAGTAAGGATGTTTGGTTTTAGAGATGAACCAAAAATGGAGGAAATATTCAAAACAAGGGTAATTTCATCACATCATTGGTCCCATAACAATTAAAAAACCATTTTAGATCATAAACTAGGGCCACGTCACCAATGAACAGAAAAATTTGACAAAAATTCCATCTTTTGGTCACAAAGTTCAGTTTTCCAAAACCATAGGGGCACCATCTGGATTAACAGAAAAGTTTTGGATACCAACTGGAAAAGTCAAAAGTACAGGGGTACCAAGTGGAATTTTCCAAAAAATTAGGAATGCATAATTTTATTTCATAAATAATATTTTTTTTAACAATAAAATTTAATCATTAATTTTTTTCCTACAGAATGACCCTGTAAAACTTATTCAGCAAAATAACCTGGCCACCATATCCAGCTTAATAGTCATGCAGAATCATAGAGACTCCTAGGATTCTTAGAAATAATTTCTTGGCAGATTTGGTAAGAAGGGTCATTCAAGGTCTCTGCGACATAAANAGGCCATTCTCAATCCACTGCTTCCATTCCATAGACACAGCGCTGTACTGAATTAATTCAAAGATAGAAAGAAAGAGAAAATCTGATCAGCAAAGGTATTCTCCCAGTTAAGCTGATTATTTGCAGCCTGATCATAAATTTGGAGATCACTAAGATTTTTTTGATCCTATCTTTCCATTGTTATAAATATAAGAAGAAGATCAAAGGATAAAGAAAGAAAAAAAAGAAATGAACAGATAAAACAAAAAAGAATATTAATACAATAGAATCAACAGATTACTAATAAGACATAAATGAACAAACACAATGAAAATATATGAGCACCTCCTCAATGAATAATTATCAAATAACAGAGTAAATCAATACAAATATAACTATAAACTGACTAATGACCATGAATAAACAAAGCTGAAGATTCATTTAACCAACCAGAAATAGACTGATTAGCCAAAATATCTGATTCACATGCAGAAGCAGTCTTCTACTTAGACTTCAAATTGGTTGCAACCTCCTTCGGTGTTCTTTTCCAGCTAGCTCTTGCCCGATTAGTTTTGATTTCAAGAATACTCTTCTTCCTAAATTTTCTTTCGCCTTTCACACGAGATGTTTTAGGATTTAAAATAACACTTAAAGCATTATTAGAGTCCACAACTGATTCATTGTCAGATAGATAAAAACCACCAACCTCAGCCTCAACATCAGCCTTACACTTCAAAAATAAAGCTTCACAACACCGCCTAGCATTGTCATTTGAATCACTAGCACAAACTAAAGCATAGCACAAGTTCAAACTAATACAATAATAAACAAAGTCAATCTACTGCTCAGTCAAAATCTAACTAAATGCTCTTTGCTACAAATAGAAGTTATCATTACTAGTACAGAAAATCATTGAAACAATAAATTCAAATCTAAAACAAAGAATGAAAAATAATAATATTAAAATGTATATAAAAGATGATTATTCAGTTCAACCTACTGCTAATTGAAATAAATAATAATAAAAAATCATTATTCTCAAAAAGGTAAATTCAAAGATAAACAAAAAGAAAAATACATGTTCCAAAAGTAGTCAAACTCTGAAATGGTATCACATCCCTTTAAAACATGGTTAAAATCATCAACAAATCCTGGTTGAGCTCTTAAATGAGGAATGTTTTTCCTTAAGTTTTCTCTAATATGCCAAACACAAAGCATGTGCCGTGAATGGGGAAAAACTATGCCAATTAGGGGTGAGCAAAACCGGATATCCGATCCGATTTTGATCAGAATTTCGGATATCCGGTTTTTCGGATCGCTAAAAATATGATCCGTATCCGATCCGGTTTAAACCGGATATCCGGTTTTTCAGATATCCAATTTTCCGGATCGGATCATCGGATAATCCGATCCGATCCGCTTTCCACCTTTGACTATGATTTTTTTCTTTTGCAAAAAATAAAAAAACATGATGATTTCATTATGCTTTAGTCCAATAATTTTTAGGTGGATAGTAAAAATACCTTAAATTGGAGTTTCCTGTTATCTCCAATCTCAAACAAGTACTAGGCTATTAAAATCAAGTTTATCACAACAAATACAGTACTTCTTAAAAAACTTTATTCCTTTGAAATCACAGTGGTACGTTTTATTTGAGCAAATTAAACGATTGATTTTGAGATCAAGCTGATCGATATCACCATCATCTTTGATTTTTTTTTTTTTTTTTTTTTTTTTTTTTTTTTTTGTGATTTGCCTCTATGAAGCAGTGGAGGCGTAAAGCAGTAGAAATGTGAAGTTTATGGAGGATGTAAGACTAAAGTTAGGCTATTTTAGAGTTTTATTTTTATATTTATAAAATTAATTTATTTTAAATAGAAAACCGGATCGGATACCGGATATCCGATTTGTAAAACTTCCGATCCGTATCCGATCCGAATTTTTGAAAAAATAACAGGATCGGATATCCGATCCGATTTTTTTAGATTGGATATCCGCATTTCGGATAAAAAGCGGATCGGATACAGACCGGATCAGCGGATCAGGATCAGTCTGCTCACCCCTAATGCCAATAGTTGGAGCCATAGCGGCAGATTGATCTGTCATCACAGTGATAGGCTCATGTCCTCCCATAGAATTAAGAAAGGCTTTAAAAACCACTCAAATGATTCAGTCCACTCATTCAACAGAAAACCACAACAAAACATGATGTTATGTCCATGATTATTCATTCCCACAAATGGAGCACAAATCATATCATATTTATTCGTCCGATAGGTAGTATCATGGACTAAAAGATCACCAAATAACATATAATCTTTTTCATCTTTCCATCCCTTCAAAAGACACTCACTAAAGAACTATCTTCATCAACCTCAAAATCATAATAAAAATCAGATTCATTTGCTTCCCTCCTCAAAATGTTGATCATGGTACTTAAATCAGTACCCTCAATCATCTTCTTTTTCTCTTTTGCAAATGCATTATAAGCATCTCTATCACAAAAACCAAGTGCAAGAGAACTCCCTATATTCTTTCTAGCAAATCGAACAACATCAGCAATAGAAACACCTGAATCAACAAGCTGAACAATGCAGGACAACTGATCCTTACTCATATTACGATGAGAACTAATCAAATGAGTCTTATCAGCACTGCAAAAAGGATAATTGTGCTCCATACAATGTCTCATAACTGTCCAAGAACCATCCACATTAAATTCAAATATACCTTAGCCTTGCAACCAGTCCTAAAATCTATCTTTGTATACTCTTTATCCATATTGCCCTTATACTTCTTGAAACCCTCTTTATAACAACAAAACTCCCTCACTTCACATCCTTTACACTGTACTTATACCTCACAGTATGATACCGAACACCAAAACTAATCCTCAAAGGATAATCATTATACAAATCAAAGGCCTCTTTCTCTAAACCAACTTTTTTAACAACAAGTGAAGATTCAGCAGCCTCATAATAAACTAATTTATCACTCGTAGCACCTACAGAGAAAGAAAAAACATAACTCAGAATATATATATTAAAATTTGAAATAGAAATAAATGATCATTTCAGTATCCAGTGAAATGATCATTTATGTATGACTGAATTGCTCATTACATATAATAATAAAGAAAGAAAACAAAAAATCATACAATTGTGAATAATTAAAAATAGACACCTATGCTCATTACAATAACATATGCATGAGAAAATCATCCATGGTGACGTTTGAAATTGCGCTGACCAAGAGTGAGATAGCTATGGTTTCTCTTCTGGTGCACGTTAGCCCATCTTGCTAACCTGCGCCGCCATGGAAATGAGCACCAGAGCTGCCACTAGAAACAAGAAAGCTGCCTCTATAGCCTCCGATGCTACTGATCCCGATTCTGTTTCAATGGGTATCAATTTTGAAGTAAATGAACAGCCAAACCCTAGTAACGTTACTCGCAATCTTATGGTGAAAATGGCTTCCAATGCTCAACAATCGACTACCCAGATGCAATCTAGGGTTACTCCACAACAACTCAATGACTGGATTGAGATGATTCATTCTAATCACAAGGAAAACTAGGCGAATCAGGTAGAACGAGAAGAAGCTCAACACAGGAATTCTCCAAGTAAGTCCTAGATCTGGGAAAATTTTGATGTCAATAAACTGAAGAATGTTGCTTTTAAATTAGATTATGTTGCTCCTGAAACTATTGGGGATGCAAAATTGGGGAAAATAGAACTTGATGACATTAAGGATCAAATTGATGTTGCTCCAGCGAATCTAGGGTGAACATGGTATTAGTAAAATTGTTATGCTGAAGAATGGTATTATACTTGTGCGATTTAACACTAGAGTAGGGAGATATGATGTTCTTCAAGGCAGTATTTACCATTTTGACAATAAGCCTTTGATTGTGAGGGCTTGGCACAAAGACCTGGAGCTAACAAAAGACTCCCTCACCACTGTCCTTGTGTGGGTGAAGTTACATGGTCTTGATGTGACATATTGGAGTGCTCAGGGCTTAAGCAAGATAGGCAGTTTGACAGGGAGACCTATGATGGTTGATAAGAATACCCAAGAGAAGAATGGAGTGAATTTTGCTAGAATGCTAATAGAGGTTGAAATTGGATACCTGAAAAAATTTATCCAGTTTCAAAATGAAAATGATGAGATCATTCATCAAGAGGTTGATTATGAGTGGAAACCCATAATCTGTGATTTCTGTGGGAAGTATGGCCATGAAATTGATGAGTGTAGAGAAAAAATTAATGCAGAAAAGAGGAAGGCCCCAAGTCCTATCCCTATCCCTGCTACAGCTGCACCGGCACCTGTTTTAATGTTCCTGCAATTGTAGATCCTCCTTCAGGAACAAACACACCACCTGGGTTGCAACAAGCAAACTCTGATATCACTCAACTGTGGCAAGTTCCAAGCAAGACAACTTGAAGATCTCAAGCACATGATCCACCTCCCACAACTATCAACAATGTTTATCAATCTCTGCTTGATCAGGAACCTATTATACAACAAGCTACTCCTTTGGCTCAAAATGGTAGGCCACCCAGTCCCCCTACTGAACATGGATAGCCTTCTTCTATGGAATGTAAGGAGTCTAAATGGCTCAAATAAGCAAAATGAGATCTCTCTCTTTTGCAGGAATAAAAATGTGGGTATCATTGGTTTGGTCGAAACAAAACTAAAACAACAAAATATTGATAGTGTTTTGCCGAAAATGTTTCCTGGTTGGAGGTATCTACAAAATTTATCTTCTCACCCTAGAGGTAGAGTCATTCTACTCTGGAACCCAAACAAATTTATACTGCATATGGTTTCTGAGGCTGCACAATTCATCCATTGCTCTGTTACGCATTCCCAATCTGCTATCCACTTCCACCTGTGTATATGGTTTTAATACCAAAGAGATGAGAAATCCACTCTGGCAAAGTCTTCAAGCCATGGCCTCCACTATCAACACTCGGCTCCTTTTTGCTGGTTTTAATAATGTACTTCATACAAATGATAGAATTGGAGGTAATTCTGTCTCTCTAGAGGAGATAATTTATTTCTAGGATTGCAATACAGCTTGCTCCCTTCAAGTACTAAAGAATAGTGGCTGCTACTACACATGGAGCAATAAGCATGAGCAGGGGAACCGAATTTTTTCAAAGATTGATTGGGTCCTAGGCAATGCAGGGTGGCTTGATAAATTTTCAGATATAAGGGTTCATTTCTTCCTTGAGGGTACTTCAGATAATTGCCCAGGGGTAATCAGCTTCCCTCAATTGCATCCCTCTAAAAGAAGACCATTTAAATTCTATAACATGTGGGCTTCCCATGGGAAGTTCTTAGACATTGTTAATACCCACTGGTCTACTAAATATGAAGACTGCAAAATGTTCCAACTTGTGAAAAAGCTGAAAGATCTGAAAAACCCCTGCTGCAGCGCAACAAAAGAGAGTATGGAGAGATTGAAAGAAAGCTAGAGCAAGCTAGAGCTGCTATGATTAATGCACAAGGTAACCTACACCTGAACCCTCTTGATGATGAACTGCAGAAAGCTGAAAGAGCTGCTACCAGAGATTTTGTTTTTGTCAATAAAAGTGCAGAAAGTTTTTTTCAGCAAAAAAGCAAAGCCAAGTGGATAAAATTGGGAGACATGAACACAAAATATTTTCACTCCACTCTCAAAGCTAGGAGGCATATGAACATAGTCTTTGAGATGAAGAATTCCTCAGGGGACATCATCACTGATTCTGATGAAATAATAAATGAAGTAGTCAACTTCTACAAGGGTATGTTGGGATCAAAAGATTCAGTCAGAAGACATACTCACAACACTATGTTTTCTCAAGGACATGTTCTATCAACCTAGCAAAAACTCTCTTTGATCCAACCTTTTACTCCAGCAGAAGTCAAAGAAGCAATTTTCAGTATTAATGAGACTAAAAGCCAGGGCCCGGATGGATATGGTAGTGGTTTTTTCAAGAAGGCATGGGGAATTGTTGGGAAAGATGTCACCTCAGCTGTTCTTGAGTTCTTCTCCAATGGGAAAATTTTGAAGCAAAAAAACTCAACTCTGCTCACTCTTGTTCCAAAGGTACACTCTCCTATGCTCCCTAGTGATTATAGACCAATTGCTTGCTGCAATGTGATCTATAAATGTATCTCAAAAATGCTCTACAATAGACTGAACACTATTTTGCCTGATATTATCGATTCTGCTCAATCTGCTTTTGTGCAAAATAGATCAATAGTGGATAATATACTTGTATGTCAAGATCTCATTAGACATTACAACAGGAAGAGTACTTCTGCTAGATGCCTTGCAAAACTTGACTTGAGGAAAGCGTACGATACTGTTGAATGGGGTTTTGTTGAAGAAATTCTTTGTGGGTTTGGTTTCCCTAAGCAATTCAGAGACTGGGTAATGAGCTGCGTTACTACTACATCATTCTTTGTGAATTTTAATGGGGGCAATCATGGTTTCTTTCAAGGAGGTAGAGGACTCAGGTAAGGAGATCCTATCTCACCACTCCTTTTTGTTCTTGCAATGGAATATTTGACTAGAACACTCAAGATTGTGGGAAATCTTCCAGACTTCAAGTTCCACCCTATGAGTAAGAATTTGAAATTAAATCATTTTGTATTTGCGGATGACTTCATGTTATTTTGCAAAGGAAACATCAAATCTGTCACCAGACTGAATGAAGCTCCTAATTATTTCTTTGAAGTCTCTGGCCTCTCTGTCAATCAGCATAAATCTCATATATACTTCAGTGGAGTTCAGAATGATGTAGAGCAACAGACTTGCAGCCTGACTGGTTTTGTAAAGGGTGAATTCCCTATGAAATACTTGGGTATTCCCTTACAACCTACAAGGTGGAATAAAGGTATGTGTGAAAGCCTCACTGAGAAGATCACTAACAGAATACATAGCTCGGCATGTAAGCACCTCTCATATGCACGTAGACTGCAATTAGTTTGCTCTGTACTCTCCTCATTAACAGTGTACTGGACTGGTGTTTTCCTACTACCTAGCTCAATATCTCATCAAGTGCAGCAGCTATGTAGGAAGTTCTGATGGAGTGGAAATGAGGGTAAAAGAAAGCTTACCCCTGTCTCATGGAATGATGTCTGTTTGCCTAAAAAGCATGGTGGTTTGAATGGTAAAGACTGCTGCAAATGGAACATGGCGGCCATTGGGAAGCATATTTGGAATATTGTTGGGAAAAAGGACGCACTTTGGGTTTAATGGGTGGATGGCATCTATATGAAGGGTATGAATTTCTGGGATCATCAACCCCCTGCAGATGCCAGTTGGTATTGGAAAAAAAAATAAATGAGCTCAAATCCACAATTCATCAATGGTTTGATGCTGATCAGAATTGGATGCTGCACAAATCAGGCTGTTACACAATTAAATCCTGCTATGAAGGATTACTAGGAACTCATCAGAGAGTGAAAGAAGCTAAATGGATTTGGAGACATCTCCACGCCCCAAAACACAGCTTTATCTGTTGGATTGCAAGCAAGGGCAGGCTTCCTACAGTAGCTAGACTGAGTCATCTTGGCTTGATAATAAACGATATGTCTTGTGTACTCTACAATATAAATGCTGTAGAAGATCAACACCATCTCTTCTTCAGCTGTCCTTGGTGCCAAAACCTGATCTACTTGGTGCAGAACTGGCTGAAACTAAAAAGGGCACCGGACACAATTGAAGAATTATTCAGATGCATGGATAGACAGACAAGGCCAAAAATTCAGAAGCAACTTGCAGTTGCAGCTTGGTGCGCAATGGTATATCACATTTGGCATGCCCGAAACAGTAAGAAATTTGCGTCCACAGATCCCTCTTATCAAGCAACTTTTGAGAGGCTGAAGTTTGAACTAAAAGCAAGAGCAGACCTTGTGTATAGTGTTAAGATGATTTATAATGAAAAACGAATGCTAGATAGTTTATTTTGATTTGTAGTTGTACCAAAGTGAGAGAGTAAATGGGGAACCCTTCCTAGAAGGTGGCCTCTTACTCTCACTCTATTAAACAAATGTTCCTTGATATGACAATAAAAGTGCTCATCAGAAAAAATAATTGAAAAAAAATAGAAAAGATCATAGAGTAAATATTTTAACAGAAATAAATGATCATTTCTTTAAGCAGTGAATGATCATTTATGTATGATTGAATTGCTCATTACATATAATAATGAAAAAAGAAGACAAAGATCATATAATTGTGAATAAGTAAAAACAGACACCTATGCTCATTACAATAACATATACATGATCATTTATCTATTAGCCAAATGCTCATTGAGATGGCAATAAAAGTACTCATCAGCAAAAATAAATTGAAAAAAAAGGAAAAAATCAACAAAACGCACTTGAAAACAATGATAATTCTCAACAAATTAAATCTATGCTCAAAATAAAAGTCAAAATTACTCCATAACAACAGCAGAACAGTTTTAAATCAAATTACTTCATAAGATCACGATAGCAAATCAAAATCAAATTACTTAAAAAACTACTGAGATCTAAACATAAAATAACAAAAATGAGAAATAAAACCTAATGCAGAACAAAAATGAAATATATACTAACAAAGCAAAGCTAAACAACACAAATACAAAACTAAAATAAAAAACCGAATAGCAAATGAGAACATACTAGACACATCAAGTTCCGGTTGACACTGAACAAGCTCAGTCATAGATATAGCAAAGCAAACCTAACAAAACAGAAGAAATGATACAATTGACAAATAAATTCAAAAATAAACAACAAAAATGCATCAAAATATTATAGAAATAATCGATATAAAAAAAGTACAGAGAAATAACAGAAATAAATTCACAATAATCAACTTACAAGTTGAATTAGGGTTCTTGAATCAAAATGAAGAACGATTGAAACAAAAGGGAGCAAAATCTCACTCTAACTCTAAATCACGATCAAAATCTCACACACTCTCTATAAAAATCACGAGAAAAATCCCTTGCTCTGTCTCCACTACTCGCCTCTCTCTCTCTCTCTCTCTCTCTCTCTCTCTCTCTCTCTCTCTCTCTCTCTCTATGTAAATCAAATGCGCGAGAGAAGAATATCTCTCTCTAAAATGGTCGAAAAGAAAGAAATGAGGCAGTTACAAATGAATATATAGGGAGAAGGCGGCAGGTACATGTAGCATCATACATCTGGGGGTACCATATAATTTGTATTGTTTGCCTAGCAATTCAAACAATTTCCCATCTAATTATTGTACTAATTAATCGCCCCTCACCCACCACGTAATTAAAATTTCCCTCCCCTGTTATAAGGAATAAAGTGTATTCCAAGGGCCTAACCTTTGGCAATTGTTCAAATGAAGGACCCAACATATTTTTTGTTCAATGCAAGGACCCGATTTCCCATTTCCGGCTAGAAATAGGTGACATGGCACATGAGGCAAATTAAAAATTCTTTTAACGCTGGCATTTACTGTTTTGACTTTGAAAGACCAGATTTACGCCTGTAATTAAATGAAAGATACGGATATACCCCTGCCCGTTGTTACCCTCACTAAGCAACCTCACACGGCCTACTCAAATCCTCCATTTCCCTTTACATATTACACTAAGAGGGGGAAAAAATACCTTCATAAGCTTCGCCACTCGCTCCCTTCCCCTTCATGGCTCTTGAAGCTTTTCCCTCCTCCCTACTTCCCCCCACCTATTAGCCCCGCCCCAGGCAGAGGCCACCACTTTCCCCTTCTCCTTTCTCACTTCCCTTCATCTCAATTTCTTTCATGTCTCGCTGTCCTACATTGCAAAACCCTAATCTATCCATTAAATAATGTGCCCCCATTTAAAGTTGAGTACACAACAACCGGGGGAGTTGAAGTGGATGTGGAGGCAACATTAGGATCCAATATCATTGCATCAACATCATTCTCAATATGTCTAGCTTCCTCAATGAGTATCTCACCATCATCATTTTCTTTAAGGACTTCATAAGAGTTTGCGGTTGTAACTTTCCCAGCTTCTGCAGTCTTGTCATTCTGTTTCCCTTTTTTTGTAACCTGCTGAAACCCATCCTTATCAACAGTTGGAGCTTTTGTGGGAGCCTTGACCACCCAGATCTTCTTAGCCCCTGTCTTTTCTTGCATCCAGAACTAGTGTTTCCATTACCTAGGCATTCACCACACCGTATTGGTTTCCATTCATATGTCACTTCCTGTCTTATTATCTTCCCTAGCTCATTCTCAAATTCCACATACTCAGGGAAATTCTGTTCAAGCTGCACCTCAATTTGCACCCTTGCATAACTCAATCTCTCTTTATTGGTTGTAGCAGCATCACATTTCAATGGCTTGCCCACCATTCCTGCTATTTTAAGTAGTGAAGATTGTCCCAAATATTTTAAGTCAAGCCCATGTAACTGCACCCAAATTGGTACAGTCTTGACTTCCTCCTTCCTCACATCTAGGTCTGGCTGCCATGGTTTTACAATCAAAGGCTTCTTAATATATATATAGAAGGATATCTTAGATGAGAAATGAGAAATGATCCTGGCCGTTGGATGGGGTGAAACTAACGACTGTGATGGTTGTTCATATACAAAAAAGGCGGTGGCATAATTGTGATTATATTGAACTTTATATGACACGGTGGCATAAATGTAAATTGAAGGAACTTTGTGTAACACCCCGAAATTCCTTGTAATTTTCCCGAGCCAAGACACGTTATTCTCATGACGTGAGAAAAACGAATTACGAGAAACCCCGGGGCGTGACCGCCACACTCAACCCGAAAGTCAAGTGCGAA
>BSSO01003217.1:0-17028 GCA_030267885.1 Mesembryanthemum crystallinum | reverse complement strand
TACAGCGAACAAACACATAAATTTTCAAGGAAAAAAATGTTATACAAATGAACTCATAAAAAAAAGAAAGAAAAAGAAAAATGTGATAATGATATTACAACAATCAATTTATCACAATTCTAATCCGTGCATCGCACGGGGTACAACTATAGCACAACCGCCTCACATCATAAAAGTAACGGCATTAAGCCACCATTACAAAAAATTTGTATACCTAAGATTCATTCAAAATTTTTTGGTGTTATATTCATTCAAAATTTAAGGATACCCTATACAATAAGTAACTCATACATTTTGTCAAAGTTGACGGGTACCTTGTGAATTATTTGTTTTTTAATTGTTCAAGATTAATATAGCTTTGGACTAGACCAATTTGGTGCCCAACACTACCTCCTCACTTTAAGCACGGCCCGACCCGTTCATGGCAAGACACGGAGCAGGTTAGAGTTGCCAAATGCGGATTATTGAAAAATATTAGTGTCCAAACATGCACGCTATTCAGTCCATCCAAAAAATATCAAGAAAAAATATTAAAAAATTAGGAAAAACTTATAAACACATTGCTGGACATTAAGCATGACTTGTTGTGACTCTCTCTTTGGTGGCATGTCATAGCTTAAAAACCAACCAACCGTGTCATAGATCGTGCCCCAGTCACCTTCCAAACTCAACTATCCACCACAAGACACGACATGACACCATCCGAAGCCATCTCTAATTCAAGACATGCTCATCTTTGAATGACATATCAATCTAGTATTATGGATGTTGTTGATGGATATAACATGAACTCTGGGCCTCCACACGAACAATCCAAAACAAACTACCAACAAAGCCCAAGAAAATCCCATCAAAACTGTGGTTTGCTAACCCTAAAATCCCCCCAACTTTATGTTAAAACCAGATATAAAACCCACAACAAGGTTATCATAGGATGGTGGTACTCTCTATTTCCCTTTCAGTTTCAGTCACTTTGGTTCCTGAAGTTAGGTATTTCCTTCTCTCTCCTATCACCGCCGTCATCGTCCTCTATGACCTTCGCAGTGGTACTTCTCTCTCTCTCTCATCTCAGTTCTTCGAACATGTTGTATCTAATCAATATGATGATTCTCGATGCAATTTTAGTTCACAAAACACAAAATCTATATTATTATTGCCGCGAAATATTCAGCTTTTGTTGATGGTACTCTATTTGCTGTTGTATTTCTTTGTATTTTTTCATAGTTTGGGATGTTATGGAGTTAAGTAGCCAAGAGATTTTTTAAGATGTGCAAGATTAATGTCTGAATCATTAATCTTGAGAATGCAAGATAAAGTCGCTATAATGTCGAAGATGGTGCATTTGCTCAATTGATTGACCAAAATTTTCTTGTTTGTTTATTATCTCCTGTTGTTGAATATATTCTCTAGAGAGAGATTGAAAGTGATGATAGTTGTATGTCGCCCCAGTCTTACTGGCATCTCCATGCCTTAATGTGGTGATTGACCTCTTATCTGATTCCTGCACTCCCTATTTTATGCTTAAAAAAAAAAAAACCTTTTTTTTAGGTTTGAAAAACAAATCAATTTTATATAGTTTTTTTTTCAAGGTGTATCAAACGTATTTAGCAATGAGGTATGATGATGACATTTACCCAATAAATCATTCTGATTTACAGTGGATGATAACAACATGCACTACCATCTGACCTCTCTTGCACATTTTTGCTAATAAACCCATTTGTGCTTTATATTTATTTTCTTTGCTTTTTTTTTCTTTCTAGATTTGAGACTATTTTTGTGCAATCTATGAGGAAAACTTTCTCAAAATACCCTAATTCTCTTGTGATCAATCGAAATGAGCACAACCTTTTGAGTCTGAGATTGCTCAAATTTATGGCTTATTGGATTTTTTTTTTTTTTTTTTTTTTTTTGTTTCAGTTGTATCCATTTTGGTTGTCATGTTATTGCAATCAATGATGCAAAAATTCCCAAAATCCTGAGTGATTCAGTGATTAGAATTCAGAATATCACCATCTTTCGGCTGAGATTGCAGATTATTTTTGTTAATTAAATTTGCCTGAGGTATCTAATGCCTAGATTTCGTTTATCGCTAGCTAGGTGTTTCGTTTGTAGGGCACAAACTTATTGACAGAAGTTGCGACACAGTCAGCTTCAATACATGCATAAGCTTTCTGTTACTTTAACTCTGTCTACATTCTACATTAGTGCAAAAGCTTTCTCTCTCAATCAAGTAAGCTGTGGAAGAGAAGGTAAGTTAATTGGCTACTTTGGTGAAAGTATATGTGTAGTTTAAGGTTGTGACTATAAATTATAATGGGATGTGCACTTGAAAAAGAAGTTTGTATAGTGGTAATGTACATGCAAAGTTGTGTTCTCTCATTGATCTCCATTGTGCATAAAATGCGATTTGGTTATTCTCTTTGGGTGTGGTGATGGTTGTAGATTGTAGGGTTGATGACCATTGCTTGGGTTTAGATTCCTTCTATAGGTTGGATAGACATAACATAACAAAGCAAGGGTAAAACGCATTTTTTATGTTGGATGTGTCCTGCACTCTTGTGTCATGTTCTGTTTGTAGATGTGAAATGGGGCTGAAGTTTGACTCTTTGGCTTCTTTTAGAAGTGCCTTAGAGATGAATGCAGCACCCAATATCAATACTCCACCAGCCAGTAACTAAATTCTGCTTATTTGCCCTTAATATGCAGGACTCATTGATTGGTTGGTACATCCAGTTGTTTTCAATTTAGTTGGCTTCATCTATTTCTTTACAGTGTACTGCTGGCAAAAAAGAATCTATTTCCAATTAATGAAATGAGTTTTTGTGTTGAATAAGAGGTTTAGTGTGTGATTCATTAGGTATGTCCAAAAGAACTTGATACTATGGTGAAGATAGAAAGATATCATAAATTTTGTAGTTTCAAAAATTTCCCTTGTCACTAACATATTTTGAATAAATTTTACGAACTTTTCATATATGTCTTCAAAAGTTCTACTTTAAATAATGTTCAAAATATTTGTATTTTTATTCTTACTAATCTTAAATATATGGATTGTAAGTGAAAAATTAGCTCTTGTGGTAGTGTCATTTCCTAACCATGAAACTATGTGCATTATCAATGGGATTTGTGCAACTTGTGTCTATGTTGCTCAATATTTGACCAAAAGTTGGTTGCCCTTCCCTTCAACTGTAATAATCCATGTTTACTTCCCCTGATCAGTATAACTTTCTAAGACCGTAGTTTCCGTAATTCTCTGCTTCTCCCCACCCCTGGCTCCTAAAATTTTCTTCTTTGCTTACTCTTCAGTTCATGAATCTTTTCTCTACAGAGCAATTGAAGGTGATGATAGTTGTATGTCGCCCCAGTCTTACTGGCATCTCCATGCCTTAATGTGGTGATTGACCTCTTATCTGATTCTTGCCGTCCTCATATTTTATTCCAAGTTTTCCTTATTTTGGTTTTATTTTTAGTGTTTTTAAAGTGTTTATGACAATATATTTAGCAAGGAGGTGTGATGATATCATTTACCCAATAAATCTCTGATTTACAGTGGATGAAATCAACATGCACTACCATCTGATCTCTCTTGCAATCTTTCACTACTGAACCATTTTGTTCTTTATATTGATTTTTTGCCTCTTTTCTAGGTTTTTTTTTGAGGTTATTCTTGTGCAATCTATGAGGAAAACATTCTCAAAATACCCTAATTCTCTTGTGATCGATCGAGATGAGCACAACCTTTTGAGTCTGAGATTGCACAGAATTATGGCTCATTAGAATCCGATGTTTTTTGGTTTCAGTTAAATCCATTTTGATTGTCATGTTATTGCAATCAATGATGCAAAAATTCCCAAAACCCTGAGTGATTCAGTGATTAGAATTCAGAATATCACCATCTTTCGGCTGAGATTGCAGATTTTGTTTATAAACTAGATTTGCCTGAGGTATCTAATGCCTAGATTTCGTTTATCGCTAGCTAGGTGTTTCGTTTGTAGGGCACAAAATGATTGACAGAAGTTGCGACACAGTCAGCTTCTATACATGCATAAGCTTTCTGTTACTTTAACTCTGTCTACATCCATATTATTACAAACACTTTCTTCCTTATTCAAGCTAGCAGTAGAAGAGAAAGCAAGTTAAATGAGTACTTTGGTGACAATATCTGTGTAGATTAAGGTTGTGTCTATTTAAGTATACTGGGTATGCACTTTGATCTTTGGGTAATCAGTTAATATATTGTTTGGGTGTTTTCTTCCATAGTTATGTTTTCACATTTGATCCCCAATGTGCAAAATTTGCAATTTTTGTTCTGTTTTGTTGTGATGGTGGTTGTACATCTGATATTGTATGACCATCTACAGGGTTTAGATTCCTGAAGGTGGTAAACATTTTATGTTGGAGATGTCCATCCTATGTCATGTTGTATTTTGCAAATATATGAAATGGGGCTGGAGTTTTCCTCTTTGGCTTCTGTTAGAAGTGCCTTGGAGATGAATGCAGCACCCAACATCAACACTGCACCGGCTCATAACTAAATTCTGCTTATTTGTCCTCAGTTTGCAGGAGATACTTGTGGGTTGGGATATCCAGTTGTTCTCCATTTATATGTTTAAAGCTATTCTTAGAGCATAACAATGGAAATACATCCATTTCCAACTAGTGAAGCTTATTGAGGCATTGCAATGTTACAATATCTTGTCAAATTATGTCAAATACGCTTATTCTAGTGTCGGGGATATCCTTCATTATTCAGTTTTATTTCTTGAAATCCAGGTTTCTATTTTTATTTTCTTGAACTTTTAGATTATGAGATTGTTGAATTTGTTGAGCTTCTCTAAGTGGAAGCTTTTTGCAGCCAACAATTATATGATGTTTCTACTGATGCAGATGTTGTGAAATAAGCGGTCAAAGCAGCCAACAATAAAAGACGAAGTTGAGCTTGAATCAACCTTAAAGAAGCATTGACATGCTTTTCATAGTTTTCAATAGCTGATGATCTCTATGTTCTGCATATCAATATTGTACATAGCTTAGCCATTATTTTAGTCGAAGTACTGTATTTGTGTTGTAATCTTATGCTAGAACTGATCAATATTACTCGTAATAATATGCACCACGTAGGTGCTCTTTAGTAAGTGCAGTAACCTTTTTGTAAAAATATTTTCCCTACTTTTGATAGTGCTGGAAAATGTAAAGATCTATTCTTATGTACTAAATATATTTTTTTTTTTTTTTTTGACTGAGAGCCATACAGCTAGTATATTAAGTGCAAAAAGCAGGAATTAAACGTTTACACACACGAGTAGCTAGTTGATGGGCTTCATGAACACACTGCCGATCAACTTCAGTAATTTAACAAGTGGTAAACTGGGAAATTTCTGAAAGGATGTAGAGTAAGGTTATGTTTGGCAAAATTAGCTGTAGCTGTGAACTTTAGTTGTAGCTTTTGCTAAAATCTTGTTTGGTAGCAGAGAGATTTCAAAAATCAGCTGTAGCTTTGCTAAAATCTTTGTTTGGTAGCTGAGAGAAAAAACAAGCTGCAAGTTTTAAGCTGTAACTTTTGCCCAAAAGCTGCCAAAAGCTAGCTTTTGGTGCCAAACACAGCCTAAGAGGTGGTGGAGATGCCTTGCTGAGTGTTGTTATTGAGAGCCTGAATGAGTTGAAGAGAGTTAGTGGCTATATGAATATTGCGGAGGTTCTGATCATGTGCCCATTGAAGACATTTGAGACATGCCCATGCTTCCGCCTGTGTAGCTGATTCTGCCAGGAAAAAAGATGCACCTCCTCTGAAGGTAGAAGAAGATAAGTCTTGTAAGATCCATGCACCTGCAGCTGCTAATGTGTTTTTATTCCAAGCACCATCAATGAGAAAGTGAGTAGGGTCGTAATTACACTCAACGGGGCCAAAAATGACTATGGGGAAAACACTTGAAGTGGAAGATATGGGAAGAGGTTTTGCTCCATGACGTTGACGTCGTGCCATATTGTCCTTGATGATAAAGGTTGACCAAAGTTCCATGAGTACATTGGGTTCCATACAGGACTCTCGAACGATTAGATTGTTCCTGAAAATCCATATGGCCCATAGACCAGCAACAAATGTATGCACTGGGTGAAAGGATTCAGACTGAATGGAAGAAAGATAGCGCATCCAGTCCTTTATCCACTGTTGGAATGGTACATGGGAATTAGCCTGAATAATGGTGCCCAATGGTCCACATTGCCAGATTCGTTGGATGATTGGGCAATTCCGAAAGAGATGATCCATTGTTTCATTGGCGTTAAGACATAAGGGGCATTGTCCATCAACAAGGTAACCTCTTTTGAGAAAATTGGAACCAAGGGGAAGAGCATTATGACATAACTTCCATAAGAAAGTTTTCCATTTGGGTAAAATGTCAAGCGCCCACAACTTCTTCCAAAAGGTTTTACCCCATAAAGCATTGACTTGATCGGCTTGTATATGAGGTAGTAGGTACGCATAACCAGATTTTGCAGAATAGTTGCCATCAGCAGTACTCTGCCAGCAGGGCTGTTCAAAAGTATCCGGATCCGATGATCCGATCCGATATCCGTGCTATCTGATCCGAAAAATCGGATACCCGATCCGACTTTACGGATCGGATATTCGATTCGGATAAATATGTCGGATACTCGGATCGGATATGGATCGGATTTCTGAAATTTCGGATATCCGAACTATCCGTTTAATATATTAATAAATAAATTTATTTTTTAAAAAAATTAAAAATTCAAAGTTCATTTGCTAAATTGCTACTAGTTTGCTATTGCCTACAGTACGTCTCACTCAGACTTCACAAGTATGTACTTTGCAATTTCTTTTAGACAGTAAAAAATGTGTTGGTAATTTGTAACTTGCATCATATGAGAATTCATTAGCTAATTACTAAGTTGCAACAGGTTCTGACTTTTTTTTTTTTTTTTAAAAAAACAATGGTCATGTTCTCAATTAAATATTATTTAAAAAATACAATTCTAGAGAAGCGGATCGAGTACCGGATATTCGATATACGATCCGAAATTTCGGATATCTGACTATTCGGATACCTGGTACAAACCGGATCGAATACGGATCGAGTTTTTGCCGATCTGATATTTCGGATATCCGAAAATTCGGATCGGATCGGATCGGATATCCGCATTTGAATAGCCCTACGGCTGCCAGTACCATTCATCGGGTTGATCAGTTGCTAACAAAGGTTGTGCAAATATATGCTTGTGAATATCTGGTTCAAACCAAACATGGATGGTCCTTGCATCCCATTGTTTAAGATCCCAATTGATTAGATCACAAACTAAAGTTGGAGCTTGCAGATCTGGATCATTGTTGCGAAATGATACTGTTTTCTGATATAACCATTTATCATTCAGTATATGAGTAGAAGCTCCATTGCCCACACGTTTGATACATCCAGGTTTTTTTTTTTTGGCAACTCTAGTTATCCCTTTCCATCCCCAAGACCAACTGGGTTTCTTTATATGTTGCGCTGCTGCTTGAATAGGGGTAGCATGGTATTTAGCTGTGAGAACTTGAGAGATGAGCAGGTCATATATTGTGTGGATTCTCCATGCTTGCTTAGATAGGAGCGCTTCATTAAAACACTGAATATTTTTAATTCCTAATCCACCTAGCCCTTTTGGTAGTTGCAGCCATTCTTGAGATTTCCAATGTATAGAACGCTTGTTAGAAGAAGAAGACCACCAGAACCGAGCTAACAAGCTGTCTATTTTATGACAAATATTATAAGGAAGCAAGTAGATAGATAGAACATGAATAGTAGTGGGTACAAGGATGGCATTGATAAGGATGAGTTTCGCAGCTGGAGACAGAAAGGAATTTTCCCACATGAAGAGTTTTTTTTGAGATTTTATCTACTAAGCCCTGAAAAAGATGGGTTTTGTTTGCCGCTATGACCAAGGGGGATCCCAAGTAAGTTCCAAATTCTGAGGTTATAGGAACTTGTAGAATTCCCGAAATAACTTCCTTAAGACCTTGAGTTGCACCCGGGCTAAAAAGAACAAAGGACTTAGAAGCATTAACCATTTGCCCTGAAATAGCATAGAAGGAATCAAGTAGATGCTTGATGGAGTGACAGTTATGAGGTTGAGCTTTGAGAAAGAACACAACATCATCCGCAAAGAAAAGATGAGTGATTGTTGGTGCTGCTCTTGCAAGTTTGATGCCGGTAATATCTCCACCCAGTTGTGCTTGCTGCAATTGAAATGAGAGAATTTCCAAGCAAAATAAGAACAAATAGGGTGAAAGGGATCATCTTGCCTGAGACCTGATGTTGTTATGTACTACATTGCATTGTGCTAGATAAAATATTCTAGTTAGATCCCCTCGTCAACCAATTTTATCTCCCATTTTGATTATTAATCTATACAGAATTTTTTNTGGGTTTGTTTAGCACCAAAAACTTTCAAAAGCTAGCTTTTAAGCAAAAGCTATGGTTTGTAGTTTGTTCATTTTTATCTCAGTTACCAAATAAGATTTTAGCAACAGCTACAACTGATTTGAAGCTGTAGCTTGTTTTTCTTCTCTCTGCTACTAAACAAGATTTAAAACAACAGGTACAGTTATAACTAATTTGCCGAACATACCCTAAAGCTTTGCCCCAAATTAGATAGGCGTGTTATGAAGCTTTGCCCCAAATAAGATAGGCGTGTTATAACTCTGTCAGGAGTCAACTACAAATTTAATTCCAAAGCTTTCTAAGAAACCAGAGCCCTCTATATATGAAGTTTGTATAAGTAAGGAAGGTCACGGACTGTATTGGGCTGACCCACGTGTAATGTCAGTGTTTGGAGTTTCATGAGGCATGGTCCATGATCTGATTAGTGGGTCTCATGTCGTGCCACCTCTTCCCCATAACATGTAAGAGCTTCATGGGAAACGACCCACGACCCACTATTTTTTATCGTGCCAACATGCCATGCCGTGCATGTTTATGCCTAAACTCTAAATTTCCGTATATTGTGGCATGGCATTGCATGGCCAGTGGCGGATCCCAAATGAAAATTTGTTGGGGGCAATACCATAGTTAACTTTGAATAACAACTAATTGCTTTCTTTGTTTATTCAAAGTTAATAACACATTAAATACATCAAAACATGGAAAACTAACCAAAGACAAGTTTAAAAAAAATTAGAAAATTATCATCACTATTTTAGTTCATTTTTCAGTTCAATCCTCCAACTTACTTTCTCTTTCCCAAATTAATACAATATCAATTTAGTTTCTATTTAGTTCAGTTCAGTTAAATTCAATATATTTGGTTCAATAAAATTCACATCAGATCGTTTTAGTTGAAATGAACATACTTTGAATTTATCACTGTTAGCATCATCGGCAATTTAAAAATTCACATAATTAAATCAATAGTGACAATTAAAAAAAAAAAGGTAATTTAACTCTTTAAAATTAAAGGTAAAAAGAAATCTCTAACTCAATTTGGAACAACAGTTAAGCTCTCGAAATTCTCTGGCCCACCACTAACAATATTTTGGATTTTTATAACTTCCTCTCTCCTCTTTCTCAGTTACTTTCTAGTTTCTTGGGCAACACAATGACAAATGACATCACTTGAATTAAATATTCAAAGAGAAACACATCTTATTCTTTAGCTATATTGGGCCCGTGGAAAAAGGGTAGTAGTTGGGGGCAAAGCCTGTAGCCTTTACTTTTTCAATGGATCAGCCCAACTTTATTGGGGGCAGCTGCCCCCCTACTACATAAGGCTGGATCCGCCCCTGGGCATGGCTCATTACCTACCACATCATGCTGAGCGTGCCTGTGCCATACTTGTGCCAAAGTTGTGCCGGCCTTGATTGTCCATGGCCAGTCTGTCCATGCAAACTTCTACATCCTTTTTTTTAAAAAAAAAAAAAATTAATATATAACTTGTAATGCTTGTCCCAAATGACCCGGTCAATTTACCATCATGAGGATTGAGAAGGAAGATAAATCATAAATCACCTCACAAAATGGAAGCATGAGGTTCCAAACCTGAATATCCGCGACTTAATGATGTTTTTAATGATTTCCTCAAAAATATTTTCTAACCAAGTTAAGCGTGCGTGGATTGGGGTAATGACTTGGAGGGTAATAAAAAAAAAGGATAGTGAAAGAGGGGACAAATGGTACATTATTAAGCATGGCACTGTGTCCTACTTTGTTGTGCCCTAGGATGTGCGCAATTGCTTCTCAACGGTATCACACGGGCACGATAGTTCGCGCCTTGTGTCGTGCAGAAACTTCACCTTGACAGGCACGAGCCTGACTCGAAGCACAAGTCCAGTCGAGCCATGTTTCGTCCGTTAGACCGTGCTTGAAGTTATTTCATCTAATCATTAGTTTTAATTTTTTGGGTCGTGTTTCATGCCTCGTATAATCGGTATCGGGTTTATTAAGCATATTTTCTCATAATTTAGCCAAAGGCACGACCTAACATTGTAAAATTCTACTGAGTCGTGCCGAATTTCATTGGTATATGCCAGTGCTAGGCTTAATCGGACCCAACCCAGTGCCATGCCTATTAACACTATGGTGAAGATAGAGTATGACAAGAGAGAAAACGGCATTGGAAGTCAATTAAACACTAGACCTCTTCATTAATCCGAGAGGATCCTAATTAGCAACGTTTTAGCAACAAAAGTTGATCCCATTCTCTCAACAGTGACCGTGAGCACAATTTTGCTTGCATCTTGCCGTGCCTGGCACTCGAACTTTGCCGGTAATCATCATTCATCACTGGGGCATTGGCTCTCTGATCAGGGTAGAGAGAGAGAGAGAGAGAGAGAGAGAGATGGAGAAAGGAGGAACAGTTGCCCAGAAGTATGTGTGGGGAGGGTCAATTCCCCTTCAGCTTCATCTCCACGATTCTGAAGTCACCACTCTTCCTCCCCCTCCTCCTGTTATGGTGAGTTTTGCTTCCATCTTTCTTTCTTGATTCTCTAATTTCTCTTTTCTTGGGTTTTTCTTTCAATCCCAGAAACTGGGTCTTTGGTATTGCTGTTATTTGACTAAAATTTGCCATCATAGCAATCTCTAGCTTTATATTTATATTTCGAGTTTGAGTGGAGTTGAATCGACTTCTGTGTTAAAGAACTAATCAATACAAGCTTTTAGCTATTGTGATATGTCATATGTTGGTTTTGGTAGAACCCCCAGTTCAAATTGATTCCATTGGGTAAATTTTTTTGATCTCGAAAAAAGATAAAAAATATTGTTGTAAGTCAAACATTGATCCCTGCGGTCGATGTGGTAAGCCTATCTTCATGGGAGTGATGAACTATGTTTCTGGTAGGACCCTTGTTAGAAGTTAATGACATGGGTGTGTTGGACTTGTTCTGAGGTTTATATTATAGCTGAAAGAGCTTACCCAAGTGCTGAAGTGTTGCATATGTGACCTAAGTACTCAAGGTCGAGAAAATGAAAGATTTGGAGTGATAAAAGGGGTGATCAGATGATTTTCATGCTGTTGAATGCTGGGCATTGTGGTTATTTGGTATTCGGTGATCATTGCTTATGGGAGTCCATTCTAGTTTATCGATTGGTAACAAGTTGGTAACAAAAGAGTAAGAAAGGCGATGGTTATACAATGCCGAATGTCCAAAATCTAAAAGTTGGTTTTGGTTCTGTGTATGATGGTCTTGATATGGAGGGGATGATGGGAATCATGTCTGACATGAACGAATGAACAATGTTAATGACATAGTAGATTTTGTTCTTATATCTTCTATCCTTCTACCTAGTCTACTCAATAAGTTTCCCTTTGTTTTCATCTACTATGAACAAGTTTTCTTGTCTTTCAGTTTTGATGCATTCTGCTTGTTTTTACCTTTAGTAATGCACACTAGTGACACACTGCCCTTGATGCATGATAAATTTAAACTAAAAGTAATAGGCTGAGTAATGCATGCATTGACAGAGAAAGACAAGCATAATCAGTCTAGCATATATCATCTATATCAACATTACTGCCAGATGGTAGCCTTATTCAGAACTTTGAAAACTGCCATCTACCGCCTGCATGAAATTCTAATAGTATTTACACATGTCATATTTTATTTGTGATAACAGATCTTAGCTCCACGGATAGGCTATCTGCCACTGCTAGGACCTCAAGTTAAACCTCTCTTCAGCAGCACACTTCCTCCAGGGGCAGACACTGTGTGGTTTGAGTACAATGGGTTGCCCCTGAAGTGGTATATTCCTTGATTGCTATTTCAAACTTGTGCTTTAAAAACAATTGTAACTATACCCATGTTGTCAAGTATTTGTGTATCAGGTTTGGGTGCCGCTTTACTCTGATTTTCTATTTTTCCCTGCTGCACCCTTGTCAGCCTTATTGAAAACCTATAAGGGATATATATACTTGCATTTGGCCTTCAAACATAGAAGAAAGTGGATGCATCACAAGTCTGGTGTTTCAAAGAGGGTCTGATTAGAGCTTGTGTGCAATTCAAGTGATGATAGGTTTAAAAATGACTGTAGGTTTAAAAATGATTTTTGACTCTCATGTTTGTCTTTAGTTTTGTTTCCGTTAATGATTTGAGCTACGGCTTGCAATAGTGGTTTATAGAGTGTCTTGAGCTAAGGCTTGCAACGGTGGTTTATAGGGTGTCTTGATCTGCGGCTCGCAAAGTTGTATATACATGATGTTTTGATCTACAGCTTGCATGGGTGTTCGGTGGGGAGTAATGAGCTTCAGCTCCTTGTGATGTTTTTAACTTATGCTCCTATCCATTATTAATAAATGGATTTTATTTATCAAAAGAAATACTGGTTTAAAAATGGTCTTGATGAATATTGAGCATGCTTCTAGTTTTGTGGTTCTGCTTTCTAATGCTTTCAGAAGACTGGAGAGTGTATTGGGGCTTGATTCTCTTACCGAGACGAAGGAGAAAAAGTTATACAGCAGGGCATCTACTTGGAGGATGACGAGGGTTGGGCCGACTATTATGATAATGATGATCTTTTGCTGGATCAGTTGAGGAGAAAGGGGCATATGGCAGAGGATTATTTGGAGGGTGTCTCTTTACTGGAGGAGGGGGAAGGCATGCATACAGTGCTGATTCCGACTTGTTTGCTGGGAGGGAGTGAAGCAGAATGCTTGCAGAAGTCAAGCAGCAAGGTATGTGCCAGATTGAGGACCAATCTGTGCCAGAGGTTGAAAATAATTCTGCAACCAACATGAGCACCCCATTAGATGCGCGGCTAGTGATAATACTAGGCTAGGCTGGTTCTAGAGCATGTGGTTCAACGCAGAATGTTATGTTTCTTCAACCTCTAGGGCGCGAGAGGATGGTCGAAACCCGCAGTCCTTATTCCAGGACCTCGGTTTGCAGTTTGTTAGCCCCTCCGGTAGGCCAGTGGAGGTAAAACTTCTTCCAGTCTGGTTTATGAGAGAAAGAAAAAGAGAGTGGAGAGAGCTCTTCAACAACTACTAGCTTCCTCTATAAATTATGATGGTAGGAAAGGGAAGGCTATAGGGGAAAGAAAATGTAGGCATGTAGATGCATGGTTTATGTATTTGGTGTCTTAATTTAGGCATTTGCACTGTTCTCTAGCTTGGGGTATGCAGTATCGGTAGTTTAGGGTGTGGGCCTAGGTGGAACGGAAGCTATTATGGATGGTTGTGTTTTTCTTTGGGTTAGTGTTTTTGTTTTTGTGTTGGTTCTCGAGAGCTCTTTGTTGGAAATACAGAGTTTCGGGGTTCAGCTTTGCTTTGTAAGCTAGGAGGACTTCTTGTTCTCTTCCTGTTTTGACTTGCTATTTATATAATTACTTTTTGATCTAAAAAAAATGTTCTTGATGAGTACCAACTGTCCATAATGTTCTTCTGATTGACAATCAACATTCTTTGGTCGTGTCCTTTGTTTGCTATATCCTATGTTCGAGTGCATATGTGAGTCTCATACTCATATACGACTTAAGAGGACCCGAGTGGGATGTAAAAATGGGTTATAGAGTTGTCCTTGATTTTTTCAAAGACCAGTTGCCTTGGATCAATTTACTGCTATTATAAAAGTTTTTGTTTGGTTAATGCTTGTATTCCCTTGTTCCCTATTCTACATAACATGTCTACAGCTAGGAAAACCTGCAGGACTTGGCCTTTTCCTGTATTTGTTTTTGGATACTAATGTGGAGTCACATTCACCATAATTGTGTGCCTCACGCAGGTATATACCCACAGGTGTCCTCTTTGATCTTCTATGTGCAGAGCCTGAGAGGCCTTGGAATCTTACGGTATATTTATTTCTTATATCTTTCCGAAATTCACAATGCCATTTGATAGCTCATTATAGTTAACCATGGCATGCAAACTGCAATAGCTGGAAAGAACTGAAAGGATATCTGATCATGATCATGTGATGCTTCGGATTAGGGTAGCTTTCCCTAAATTTTGTCACAGCTGTTTCGTTTCTGTATTATGTTTTGTTATAGATCAGTTGGTTTTGTTGTCATACTTTGTTCCTTTTATCTCAGTCAAGCTGTTTTACAGGATAGGATTGTGTACCCCCTTGGTTTACTATTATTTGTTTTTACCCTTTGACATGATATAGAGCCAGCTAGCAAATTAACCTAGTAAAAGATCCGAGAGGCTCTGGTCTGTTTGTTGATAGAAGATACCACTAGTACCCTGGCTGGGTATTTTTCAGACCAAAATATACCGAAGACATCATCTGCTGACTTGTAATTAGTCAGTCCTCGCATTTAAGGTTGAAACACAATTTAATCCTTTACTTTGGCATACTTTTAGGTTGTGGTAGGCATGCATTTTCTCGATTTTGTCGTGCTCTGATTTTGCTTACAATTTACGTTCAATTCTAATTATAACATTCTAAAGGTACACTTTAGAGGATACCCGAATAACATTCTGACCCCATGTGAAGGAGAAGATGCCGTTAAGTGGAGCTTCATCAATTCTCTGAAAGAGGTATGAAACCCTTTCTTTCTTTCTTTCTTTTTTTTTTTTTTNTCCTGCAAAAATTTCTATATATGACGCAGATCCTTGTGTACGGCACTACTTTATGAGAACCATCAGTGGCTGGTATTTTCTCTGGGTTAAAGTGTATCACACTACTGGTTTCCGTAGACATGCTCCTGTGTTAAAGTGCTTGGTTCCAAACAGATGACAGCCTATTGATAAAATTGGTTGTTATGCTAGATGATTCACTCACTCCTCAAGACTTTTCTGTAACATTTAAGTGCTAAATGACCACTTACCCTTGGGTAAATTTGGCTGGTTAACATTTTTTTAAGTTCATGACCTTTTTTTGGTGTCTACAAGGAGGAACTTCCTTCCTCCTTGGGCGTGGCTAAAGGGCACCTCCTAACGCACGTAAGTTCATGACCTTTTTAAAGTGATGTTTTTGCAGGACCAAGTTTTCTAAAATTCCTTTCTTGACTAATCTTGGTTTGGGCTTCAGATTTTAATTTGATGTTTGACAATGAAAGAAGGGGTGGGGAAACAGAGAAAAAGAACCTCCCCGCTGGCTCTGACCCTAATTCTGACCCTAACCATAGCACTGTTAGCTCAGCAAGTTTCTGGCAGCTCATTTTGCTCTTATCCAAAGTAAGTTGCTTTGAGAGCCTGAATTGCTGGTCAAGGGATGACATGGAGAATAATTAAGGGCATAATTGCCATTGTTGTCTATCTGTAGTCATTGTCTTGGGTAAGGAGAAGAAAGACAAGTAGGGGGAGTTGAGAAGGTTGCAGGTGATCGATTCAGGAGCCTCGGGAGCTTTACCGGTGAACGTTGGCTGGGTGGTGGCAGGTGAGGGTTAGGGTTGGGGGGCAGCAGGTTCAGTCCATGCAACATTTGTGGTTTATGTAACATGCATGTTCCTTGTAACCTTGTGTTATCTTCTGGAATTCATCTATTTTAAGAGATCTTTATATGTAACTTACGGGACTATACATCATTTGATCTTGCAAAAGTTGAAAGATAATGGTTGAATTCACCCAAACAAGGATCTTTCTGATGAAAGAACTATGTCTACTAAGAGAAGAGTTACAACCTAAACCTGGCTTTGAAGTTTTCAGTAATCGTAAATACAGTCAGTGACTTGTCCTGCTGATTATGTTTCAGATGAGAGAAAACATTCTGTATAAGTATTAGAAAGGCTTACTACATGTCCCAATAGTGACCTGAGGTAGTAGTGAGTTTGTTCACTTGTTTTCCTTCACCGTGACATGTTGCGATTTCTTTGGTTTAAGCTTTTTGGTGTCATGTCGGAATAAGTTCTATCTCGGAGCTACTGCAGATTAACCTTGTCTGTAACAAGAGATAAGGATGAGAATGCCTTTTTGGCAAATGCCTTTTTTTAATTTCAACGTGTGTGTGTGTGGTTCTATTGTGTATTTGGTTGGAGAGGAATGTGCGAGAATTTTCTAGAGGTACCTTGTCACCTGAGCTGGGATGGGAAAGGGTGACTTTTTTAGCTTCTTTGTGGGCTAGGGCAGAACTGGAAGGAGCTTTTTGGAGCTACCTGATTTCTGATGTCCGGAGAAATGGGGCTAATATGTTATTTGTAACTCAGGACACCTTGTCTTTCCTTGCTGTTTCCGCCGCTGCATCATTACAATTTTCTTACATCAAGGAAACATATAACAAAAATGGAGAGCAAGATGTTCATCAAATAAGAAACAGCAAAATAACAAAGCTTGTTAATGTATTATGTTTCAAAGACTAATATAATTAATAAATTAGAAGCTTCACAAATTGGCTCCCAAGCAAGTGTGTATAAGATACAGCATTTTTCTATCAAATATAGCATGCTCTGATCACAAGAGCACAGAATGGCAATAAAATAATAATATCTGCCATAATTTTCATATCCTTGTCCTTTGCAAAACCCGAATACCTAAATTAGCATGATGCTCAAGGAACCTGAGACCTTTGTCTCCTTAGGGCGCACTTAGATTGGGGGGAAAAATTAGGGGGGTAATGGAGGAAATTAAAGGGCAAAAGTGAAGGTTGGAGGTGGTGGT
>BSSO01003216.1:0-17030 GCA_030267885.1 Mesembryanthemum crystallinum | reverse complement strand
TTTTTTTTTTTTTTTTTTTTTTTTTTTTCAAAACTCCAAAGCCATGTAATTCTTAATTAATCAACTACTCCTTCTAATGCAAGAAAACTTATTTTCATTTTAATTAGTTTGAATGTGGCTAAAGGATACCTTCTAATATACGGCCAGAAGTAATTCACTTAAATCAAAGACTTTTTAGGTAAATTACATATTCCTTATGTTTGACATTTTAAGGTCAAAGATAAAAAAATTTGATCATTAATTAGTGAAAATATATAAAGATCTACATAGTAAAAATACTTATATTAAATTCATATTAACTACTATTTTCATAATATCATTTTTATTTATATAGAATTACAATTACTCATAGTCAAAGTGTTGCATTGGCGAACGTAAAAAGTCCAACGTAAAGAGCTTCTTGAAACGGAGGGAGTACTAGTTTATGCTACCTACTACCTTGTACAAAAAAACCATCATCAATTGTTATTATTATTATTATTATTATTATTATTATTTTTTTTTTTTTATTTTTTTATTTTTTTTTCTGTCTTAGTAAATCCTTGTATAAAAACACTTGAACAGTTCTTCAATTCCACTACAATCAAATGTAACCACCCCTTTCATCACTTCTTCCCCATATGGAGGCACTAAACTGGTTCAATTTGGCAATTGCCTTGTTCGTCATCCTCATAGTTCATAGTTACTTCTCCAAAAACAAGAACAACAACCTCCTCAAGAGAAACAAACTCCCACCAAGCCCTCCATCACTTCCCATCATAGGCCACCTCCACCTCATCAAGCAACCCTTCCACCACACCATCCACAAAATCGCCACATCGTACGGCGGCCATGAGGGTGTCCTCCTCCTCAAGCTCGGGGCCCGGAAAGTCCTCCTCATCTCCTCCCCGACCGCGGTCGAGGAATGCCTCGTCAAAAACGATACCGTTTTTGCGGACCGGCCCGACACCCTTGTCGGCCGGATCTGTCACTACAACAGCACGTCAATTGCGTTCTCTCCATACAACAACCACTTCCGGACCCTCAAACGGGTCCTGACCCAGGAGGTGTTCTCGTCAACTAAAACTCCACTCCTTGCAGGCATCCGCCAGGAGGAGGTCCGCCTCCTCCTTAAGGAACTGTGGACGGACGCTACAGCTACAACTACAGCTACGGCTACAGTTACAGGCCAAGTCAAAGTGCACCTACAAAGGGGGTT
Organism: Mesembryanthemum crystallinum; assembly: GCA_030267885.1. Taxonomy (NCBI): domain Eukaryota; kingdom Viridiplantae; phylum Streptophyta; class Magnoliopsida; order Caryophyllales; family Aizoaceae; genus Mesembryanthemum; species Mesembryanthemum crystallinum. The sequence continues at coordinate 15,832 of BSSO01003216.1, read as the reverse complement.
TAGTGAGCTCGCGTTGAACTTAATGACCATGATGGTCGCTGGCAAGAGGTACTCTTTCTAGGATCTCGGTACATGCCTCGTGCATTGATAAGATACTAGAATTAGGATAATCACTGTGAACAGAGGAAGGATTTAACATTGATAAATGAAGAATGAAACTTTCATTTATCTATGTCCTACTATTTTCAGTTTACCACATCAACCTTATGTCCAAGAAGCCATTACAAGATACGAAATAATAATAATAACAATAGTATTTAGTACTCCCTCCAACTCAAAATGTGATAGGCATTTTTTATTTTGGTACGACTCAAAATGTGCTAGGCATTTTCTTTTTTGGGCTAACTTTTGCTCAAAAGTCACAAGTTTGTCCTTATATTCTCCCCACACCCACAATCCCCTCTCTCTCCTCCCACCCTTAAAAGTAGGGATATTTGAGACATTGTACTCTTTTCTTAAAATTTGTACTCAAAATGCATAGCACATTTTGAGTCGGTGGGAGTAGTATTCATTACTCATTAGTACTGTCCTTGCCATGCATGTGTAACTAAGAAAAATAAAGCCGAGTGTCAAGCATGCAATTATTCTTTTATGATGTAGCAGAAACAGATACTATAAGCACATGCATAGTCAAGTCCTAATAGGTACTATGCATCTATGTGTGACACATGAATGGGTAGCAAGCTCAAGTCATTGGCTTCCCAGTGGACAACTACTACACAAGAAGAAATACAAATAATGTGGAGTTTACTTTAAAACATTAAACTTGTATGTTATTCTCGATCTATTTAGGGACTATTCTGTTCATTTCTTTTGACTGAACTGAACTGATTAGAACTTGATGATTTGAAGTAAATGAATAGTAATTTGTGAAATAAAAAATAGTTGCAGGAATTGATTAAACAAACGTGGTCTAAATTGAACTGAAACTTATTATCCAAATAAGTAGAAACAATAGACCTTAATTAACATGTAAGTGAAACGATCTAAACTAAACTAAAACGAGTAGTGAATAAATAGTAATACGTATACGTGAGACGAAAAGTAAGTTGCTGGGCTGAAATGGATGGACTGAATTGACCTGCACAGAATGTGATTAAATAAGGTGAAATGCAAACACCATTTAACACTTAAAATTATATCAAAAGTAGTATTATCAAAAATTGAATAGAATCAATCTAATTTAGTCCAATATTCGATTGATCTTGTACGCGAATTGATCTGAACCCAATATTAACGAGTAACTCTCTTGTACAACCGTCTAACCGTTAAATGACTTAATTTAAGGGTGACTTTTAATAATTCATGGGTTATTTTTAGTGACTTAGGGGCTACTTTGTACAATTTGACCCAATCCAGAAATAACTTTTCGCAATTTAGTAGCTACGTTTATCGTCTTAATGGCTGCATTTTCACCACTTAGGGTAATTTTATAAAATTACTATAAGATAAAAAAAAGTAGCCCCTAGATGGCTACAAATAGCCCATAAATTGAGAAAGGTCACCATTATATTGGGTCGTCTAACGGTTACACGGTTGTACATAAGAATTTGCGAATATTACCTAATATAATAATACAATTGTTTAAAAATGACCCAATATATACAAAACAATCAGAAAACAACTAAACTTGAAAGGTTTAAAAGTCTCAAAATATTGTCCTTTTTAAATCAAAACTAGACATAAATTGAACTTTCACACTATTTTGACTTTATAAGATGTGAAACCTAAACTTATCTCACTATTTGGGATGACTACCAGGCCATAAAAACAATTGTTGCATGCATTTACATTAACTTACGTCTCTATTGTAATAGGTTCTTCGGAAGAGACGCGGATGACGCAACAGAGGCAAAGATTTTCAGCGACATAATAAGGGAGGGATCGGTGCTCCAAGGGGCTGGGAACCCAACGGAGTTCCTGCCCATGTTGAAGTTCCTGTTTCGGGGCTTGGAGAAACGAATGCTGGCGTGGATGGACAAGACGGATCGGTTTTATCAGCGGATTCTTGATGAGCGTAAAGCGAAGGTGAAGGCGATGACAATGGCGGTCAAGGGTAACAATACGAAGGCTATTGTTGATGTGTTGATCTCACTTCAGGAGCAGGATCCGGTCTTCTTCACCAACGAAGTCGTAAAGGGCGTCATTATGGTAAGAAAATGGCAGGGTACTAACATATGAACGTACTTTGGTATAGATTACCGCTTATGGAAATTTTAGGAAAAATTGCTAGAAATTCACTGCTCCCTGGCCTCCGTCCCATACTTGCTTGCATTTCCAAACCATTTTGTGCACAAATATTAAGAACAGAAATTTAGCCTAAAATGACCTTGGTAGAGAATTAATAAAATAATTAAGGGGTAGTGGGTGATTTGAGAGAGAATGATTATTGGAGAGACAAAGAGAATTTTTTTATTGTATTTTGCAGATAGTGGAGGGGTAATAATGTAATATAGGGAGGTTGTAAGGATTTATTTGATTTGAAACATAAGTGTGAGACAATTTTTTTGGTGGTTTGGAAACATAAGTATGGGACGGAGGGAGTAATCTTCGTGAAAAAACCCCCTATTATAGTTTTTTTTTTGTTAACATAAACCCCCCTAATAAACTACTTTAGCTTTACTTGAACCCCCAAACCACCCCATCCGAAGACTTTCCAGTCTAAATACCCCTTAAAAGACCAAAACACCTGCCACATTTTGGCATTTTAGCTTCAACTGAGCTTGTAATTCTTTAACCTTCCCCTTGAATGACTCATTATTAGCCAATAAGTTGCCTTTTTTAATCTTTAATCCCTTTTGCACCTCCAAATCCTAACTTGTGAGGGCATTTTAATCATTTCAAATATTTTTATTTTTACTAGAAACCCCTATGGAAGGGATGTTTGGGGGTCCCATCAGGGCGGAAGTAGTTTATTAGGTGTTTTATGTTAATAAAAATTATAGGGAAATTCTATCTGGTGCCATAGTGTTTTGGATGTTTCTATATGGTAAATAATGTTTTCTACAAAATCTACATGTTACCCTTCAATTTTCATGAAATCTATGTGGTGCCCTCTCGCTAACTATTTTGTTAAGGAAATGAAAGATTTCACTAACCAAACTCATGCCCCATTACCCAACACATTTCCTTAACCCTAATAATTTACTTTTCCCACTTAGAAGTCATCAAAGTGCATGCTATATATGCAAAGGTTGGAAGATAATACTTTAATCATAGAGATAGAAAATGTTTGAAAATGAGTGGTTTGGGACCTCTAAATAGTAGCAACATGAATTTAAAGACATATAAGATATGGTAGAACGCGAAAAAATAGTCAATTGAAAGAAAATAGTAATTCCAAGCAAACAAAGGTCGCCATATAAAACATTTAAAACAATGAGGGCACTATGTAAAATTTTAAAAAACATTGCCCTTTATATGGAAAAGTGAAAAATACAGGGTCATCACAAAATTATAATAAGGGTTTTTTTTTTCACAAAAAATGGTGTATAATAAGGGGTTTTCAACCAATTTTTCCTTAATTTTATCAATTGTTTTCTTTTGTGATGATTGTACAGAGCCACAATTAGTAGTATCACTGTTTTTTTTTTTTTNTTTCAATCACTTTACAAGTGTTTGGATTAGAAAATTATGTCAAATTTAAGTAACACTTCTATGCAACTATCTAATGATTAGACGACTTAATTAGGGGGAATTTTTTTTGTCAATTTAAGCATTACTTTTGACAATTTAATTAAATGGGTGATTTATAGAGTATTGGGCATTACTTTCAAATTTAGTTGTCAACTTTTCCAATTCAACTAAAGTTATAAGCTGTTCTGGAATTATTTTGAGAGCCATATGAGTAATTTTATATAACTTATTTATTTATTTTTACATGGGAGGCACAAAGGCCATTACAATAAATATACATACAACAATGGTGAGGGGAATCGAACTTGCATTGACACTTTATGTACCCAGGGCCTCAATCTTAACCATTAGGCCAAGACCTCATTGGCACTTTGTTACAATTTGTGTGAATTGTGTATGTTAAAAAATATTGGAAAATTTTCATTTTGGGTACCCGACGTTAGGCCTAATTGCAATTTGGGTAGCTGCCTTTTCAATATTCTCATTTTGGTTACATGAAATTTTAAAAATCGTCTCATTTTGGGTCATTTCACTAACGGCGCTAAAAACTCCGTTAAAATGTTGACCTGTCATCAAGCAAAATATTCTTAAAAAATTTCAAAAAATTACCAAAAAATTTCAAAAAGTTATGAAATGTTTATTTTTAGTTATTTAGAATTTTCAATGACTTTTTGGTAATTTTTAAAATATTTTTTGATTGATGACACGTCAGCATGTTAATGGAGTTTTTAACGTCATTAGTAAAATCACCCAATATGAAACATTTTTTAAAATTTCAGGTATCCAAAATGAGAATATTGAAAAGACAGGTACCCAAATTGCAATTAGACCTAACGTCAGGTACCCAAAATAAAATTTTTCCAAAAATATTGCTTTGAGGTTATGGTTTGATCTTCATGTTGTTTTTACGATATTTACTGTTGGATTGTTGATATCTATTGATTATACTAATATTTTTTATTCTACTGAAATTGATTTTGTTGAGTCTTTCGATTTTTGATGAATTTGCTTAAATCAATAAAATTAACAAAATTAACATTAAGAGATTTAATTATTGATTATTATGCGAAAAGCACCACTGTTCTTATATAAGGCAATGTGTTCGATCTCCCTATATAAATTTTTGGAAATTGGACATAAATAATCCCAAACTGGTGTCAAACAATAATAATCCATTCTTTGCATCAACGGAATAATCCCAACTTATGATTTTTGTCACCACGATGGTCTTAGCGCTAAAGGAGGTGTACTCTATTAACACATCTATACATTTTCACTAGGATTTTACTCAATGAAATTGAAGTTTGTGGATGAAATATTTCAAAAAGTATTAATGGACCTAAACTTCGTCAGCATTCAGACTGTTGTGGTGACACAATTTAAAAATTGGGATTATTCTCAGAATTACGCATAGGAGGGATTATTATTATTAGACACCCCAAACTTAGAATTATTTATGTCCAAATTTCCTAAATTTAATTGTTGATCTATATATCTCATACGTGTTTGGCCATTATAGGTACTGATACTCGCTGGAGCAGACACTTCGGCTAACACGATGGAATGGGCAATGTCACTTCTCCTAAACAATCCCGAAGCCATGAAGAAAGCCCGAGCTGAGATCGACACCGTGGTTGGCTACAACCGCCTCTTAAACGAAGAAGACGTCCTAAAGCTCCCATACCTCCAAAATGTGATCAACGAGACACTCCGTTTGTATCCTCCAACGCCACTACTTCTTCCACACGTATCCAACGAGGATTGTACCATTTGTGGCTACGACGTCCCTCAAGGGACAATGCTGATGGTCAGCCTATGGACAATCCACCGCGACCCAAGGTGGTGGAATGAGCCCGAGAAGTTCATTCCAGAGAGGTTTGAAGGGATGGAGGGCGAAACGGTTTACAAGCTTTTGCCGTTTGGGGTAGGGAGAAGGGCTTGTCCTGGGTACGCTATGGGTAAAAGAGCTGTGGGTTTGGTGTTGGGATCGGTTATTCAGTGCTTTGAGTTGGGGAGGCCTAGTGAAGAGATGATTGATATGGAGCAAATTTCTGGGATCACTATGCCTAAGGCTGTTCCTTTGGAAGTGTTGTGCAAAGTTCGGCCTTGCATTGCTGATATACTTGCTAAAGAGTTGAGTGCATAATCAGAAACCAGTACTGTACGCATGGACATTAGTAGATCAGATAAGTGTAACTCCTATTCCATAAAGGGTTAATGCTGGAAGAATTAAGAGTTATTACGATATGATGATGAGAGTATTCTCTCGATGAGAATATTCTTTCCAATTATGAGGTTGAGAGTTTGATTCTTATTTGATCTTTTCATGGTTACTTGCTGAAGAGGAAAATATCAAATCCACACTGAAAATTAATACCGCTAGTCAAACAAAAAGTCGATACTCGGGTGAGGAAAAACACTATACTAGATAGAAAAAAGTGGTTCTGAGAAACTGGTATATTGATAAACAATAATAGTAGTGGAATAGACAGCAAGGGTAGGATAGAGTTAAGTGGCTAGAGTGCGCCAGAAATAAAAATTCGCCTTTTAAGAGACGAACTGGAGTTCAGTGTAGGATATGGAATTCGGAATTCTGTAGTGTAACCCCGCGACTAGGCTCCCCTTACGTAACATTAATTTCACGTGGTCCGCCTAATCGTTGGTGTATTACCGCTGTATATGTTATAGCCGTATTTTACTTATCAAAATACCATAATGCCGAATACGAGTACAACACATACGAGGCTAATCCGGGGTTTGGGGAAGATTATCGGTATCAAATCAAAAGTAATAAAAAAGTCTAACTGCCGTTTATTACAAACCGTTCAAATAAAAGTACTACATATTATAAGTCTGTTAAATACTAACAGTCTATACTAAATTAAGACTAACTGCGGTGGAACTCCATACACGCTAGTCACGATATTGAAAACCTCACTACAAAGCCCGGCTTCATCCATCTGTGTGGAAACACGCATTCACAAAAGAAAAACAACAAAAGAAATAAAAGTCAGCATTTCCCTCAATAAGTTCACTCCACCTAGTAAAAATAGGAAAACTTACTAGGTTTTATATTTTTTTTTTAAATACGGTTTTTGTGTTTGGCGCATAATAATACGGTTATTATAATAGTAATACGGTTACTAGCACATAACACACAATCATTCAATCACTTATAATAATAATAATAATAATAATAATAATAATAATAATAATAATACATCGAAGAATGATATTATTCTTATCCTCGATTCTTGAGCCTCAAGTTATTATCTTATTATTTATTTTAGCCAGTGAATTGGTCGTTAGGGATTTATTTAGAACCGCAGCCTATCAAACTCGTATGCCCTTTCAATGTCATACGATTCTGAGTTCAGCACTCCTATCGGGAGCAAGTACTAATGCAGACCCAAATCATATCATAATCAATCTTTTCAAATGCCATAAAGGCCAAATCGATCAAATCACATCAAAGCCATAATTGGCTTAAAATAACACATAGGATGGGTGTTCTTTCCTTGCAAATATCCCTCAAGGAACTGGTCAGGTTTCCTAGTGTGCACACATAACCCTAGTAACCCTTCTAACGGTACCGAGACAAAAGTTATCCCTCGTTTTCTTGCACTTTAAGTAATTAATATTTTAGCATAGAGTTATGTGTTTATTCACCAATTACTCAATAAACTTCATGATCAATATCCTTATCATTTCATTCATCATTTTCTTCTCAAACCACATGAACATCATGATCAACATGATCAACATCACAATCATTATCATTCATCCTTATAAACAATTGATCATGTTTATTTATTGATCAATGTAACACGTTCTCTCTCGTCTTCTTTAGTTCATTTTCATGAATTATTATTATTATTATTATTATTATTATTATTATTATTATTATTGATAAACTAATATACTAACTTCATTTCTGAAATCATCCCTTTTAAATCCCTTTTAACTCTCTCGACTATATTGAAAAGATTATCTAAATAATTTATCTAATTACTTAGTGAAAATACCATTTTACCCTTCTTAATCCATTCGGCCGTAGCTACAATCATCCTTATGTCTAGTATACACGAAAAATTACCTTTTTACCCTTAGTGGTCTAATGGATTAATTACTAATAGTATTGGTCTTTTATTTAGCACAAATTAATCCTAATGTCTTAGATCCTTCTCACATTAGTGAGTTATGAATTAATATTTTATTTATTAGTATGATTATAGGGGTTTAATTATCGGTTTAACTTACACTAATTCTACATACAATCACACGGTTTAAGTGGATTAATTCCATTAACAAATTACTTAGCCTAGTCTATAGTGCACCTCTCGACCATAACACAATTTAATATTCTATTAATTTCTATATTCAATCAACCATCACATAACCTCATTTCATCATACTTCCATCATGATCTAACCCTATATATATACCACTTTAATGTTCATAAATACTCAAGCAATCATTTTTCCATCATTCACACAATCATTTTTCTCATTAAATGCTGTAGATTAAATCCTAACTACCTATGATATCATTTACTAGCTTACATGTATATAAATCTAAGGCAAACATCCACTTTTTCATCACTCAATAATCATGATCCCATAATTAAAGCTTAGATCAACACCCATTCATGCTTAGATCAACCACGAACACACATGCATACTTGATTAAAACATGATCTAACACCACCCTTACCCTTGTCGACATGCATAAGAAAATTAGGCAAGGATTCCTCATTTTAGCTTGATTTAACCCACACAAATGACATAGCAAATAGTCTTGGTTCAATTTAGTAATTTTCCTAAGTAACTAGGTGTGAGGTGGACATGAACTTACCTCACTCCTAAGCTTGGTCCCTTGTTCTTGATCACTTGAGTTGGAGATGGAGAACAAGGGACAAAATCAAGAGTTTAAGTTAGTATATGTTAGATCAAGCTAGTAGAAGTTAATTAAGCTAAAAATTGAAATGTTAAGTGATTACCTAGTGGTCCTCTTGCTCAATCTCTCTCGACTCCCACTCATTTCTCTCATCCTCTTATTGATCTTCAACTAAAACCAAAACCTAAAGTGATTAGAAGCTAGTTAGTGTTATAAGAAGCAAAATGGAAAAAGTTTAGCAAAGTATAAATGGGATTAAGTCCCTTGGTTTTCTCAGCATTACCTCTAATGGGGTTGGAGGTGGGTTGAAGAAGATGAAAGGGAAAATGGAGGGTTTATATGGTGAATTGAAGTGGGGGAATGTTTAAGATTCATTTGCCACTTGGCCTAGTTCCCTTCCCTCCAACTCACTTCTACATGCAAGCTCCCTCATCTCCCCTCATCTCTTTCTCTCTCACGTATCTCCCTCTTTCTCTCTCTCCATATCCCACTCTTTCTTTATCTTTCCTCCATTCTAGAAGGATGAAAATCCTTCCCATATCACCTAGAATGACAACTCACCTATGGGTGAGTTGCATTCTTCATCACCACATGCTCACTTCTCTTTCTCTCTATCTCTCTCTCGGTCTCTTTCACTTTCTCATGGGCTTATTCTATTGTTTTCCCAAAATGTAAAGTTGGGATGCAAAATCTATGAGTTACATTTCTAATCATTGCTTGCACATGCTCCCTTTCCCTTCTCCTCTCTTACCGCCTCTCTCTCTCTTCTCACTAATCTCATCTCTTCTCTTGTATAATCTAAGGACAAGGTGTTTAGCTTTTTAGTATTGAAAAGATAAATTGTACCTCATGCTTGCTAATCTAGACTAGAACACCATAGACCTAGGTTTGCATGGCTAGGGTTAGACACAAGTTCCATCTCTCTCTTTCTCTTGTTTTTACGTGTGCATGGGATGGGGTATTTGTGGTGTTTTGTGTTTTGACTAGTTTAGGAAAAATTAGTACTTAGGAATAGTTTACTAGTTAATAAGGTTAATGGGTTATGTTAAAGGTGTTAGTAAAATATCATGAGTGAATAAAAAGAATTGGTTAGATAAGATATTGAACTTTAAAAAAGGTAGCTGGAATAGTTCCACTCCCAGGGCCATTTTATCCCAGCGCGGTGAGTAATTTAAATTTTAAAATTTGAATTGGTTACTTAATTGCTCAACCGCCAGTACCCACGTCCCATTAAATTCACTCCACTATCCCACATAATCCCACATAAATTGTCAAATTCCTTCCTTAATTCACCAACAATTTCCCAAAACAAAAATCTCCCAAAATTCTCTCCAATTACCAAAACCCTAACCAGCTAGAATCTCAATCCCCAAATTCACCATGACTGGAGGCAAGAAAAAGTAAGTGGCAAGAAATCAGGCGACTCTGGCGCCACGTCAGCCACGGTTCCGGCGAAGAAACCCATCCTCGCCACTCTGGTGAGATCGGCTGCTCCGACGAGACAAAGCCCTAGGTCTGTGAATTGAAAGAGGAAAGAGAGAGAAGAAGAGGAGCTGAAACCTGTTGAGGTGGAAATAGAGGAGGTTGAGGAAGAAGAAAGTAAAAATTCGAGTCAAGCTCGAGTGAAAGCAACAGAGAGGAGGAACTATTCTCTGAAGAGGAACAGAGAGCGAAAGAGAAAGGGATCAGTGATGATGAAGAAAAGGAGACCCTAGTGGCTGGCCGATTGTCAAAGAAGAAGAGAACCATCGTTGCAAAGCCACCGGCAACTAAGGCTCCATCTGTCGGATCTGGGTCGACAGCAAGAAAGAGAAGGGCACCGATGGGAACTCCAGTGGACGAGGTGACCCCCAAGAATTTCTTAACCTTCATGAAGAAAGAACAACCATGCCTTGAGAACAGAAGTGCATACTTCAAAAAGTGCAAGTTTATTCCAGGTAAATTTATTGATATTCCACTGTTTTTGAAGCATATATGTAATGTCTTTGTGGATAAAATTAAGTGTAGACACCTCTCCCGATGTCTCTTAAGTCCTCCACCGCCCCATGACGAACAACATGACACACTCGGAAATGACAGGCTCCCCACTTCAAGTAAATTGAAAGACCACAAGAAGACAATACCCAACTCTCACCTTCACCTTCTAGCCCTTGCTCTAAGCTTTCCAGAACATCAAACGACTCCTCAATCGGAGTCCCGAATCAAAAGTTATGCATGTATCTATATTTCGGCACAAAACCGAGCATGGAGCGGTAAACGGTTCAATCCGTCCAAATTTCCCCAGGAATCTCAAATGGACTCAAATCCGTGGATACATACCATATTGAGATTTTTAAGTACAGTGTATGTTTGAGTTCTCGATCAATGAGAAAACAATCGTACAGCGAAAAGCTCAGACTGCAGGATCGGTCTTGAGACCGCTAGACCGGTCTCTAGACCACCAGACCAGTCTGGCAGACCTCTAGAACGGTCCGAGCACCGGCCTGACGGTGGGAGCATGTGGTGCCGGACCTGTTTACCTTGTCTCCTTCCGCATTTCGGCACCTATAAATACGTCCTAACCCCTTCATTCAAGGAATGACCTTTTGGAAATCAAGAGAGCACATTTGGAAACTTAAGAGCCCTTTTTAAGAGACTTAACATCTATTTAAAAGAATTATTCTTAAGAACGCCATTGTGATTAGTAAGAAGAAACCAATGGACTTTAAACACTAATATCAAGTGTTTAAGGGTTTCCTATACCCACAAAAAACATCCTAAACACCCTTACTCCACAAAACACTCCAAAAAACAAACCACAAAAAGCCTTCAACTTGGGGTTACTAGCTTGAGGAAGATCCGAATAAAGGAGCTCCAATCCAAGGTAGCAATCCTGCGGGCGATCAACAAAGGGTTATTCTTTCTCTCTATTACGTGCTTGTGTGCAAAATTAAACATTTGTCCAATTGAATCTTCATGTACACATGGGTAAATCTCACCTAAAAATCTAGCATGATCACATAATTTATCTAATTGCATGAAATCTTGCTAATCATCAAAGTGGTCGCCTTTGCAAATGTATTTCTTCTTGGTAGATAATTCTTGACAACTCACGTAGCCAAAGCATAGTTAAGGGCAAATAAATGGCATGACGGATATCGTGTAAATAAATGGCATAATTGCATTAGCTTGAAATCATTTAATAGACTCCATATTCCCGAACTCGGTACCTCCCTTCTTTGGGCATTGAAGTCACAATTTGGCACGATCATGGTATCTTTTTAGATAGCCGTAGTTGGTGCCTTTACGGTTTCTATATTCCTAAAATACAGTGGCGACTTCTTCACGTTGCAAAAACAAATCAAGCAAAACATGATAAGCAACGGTTACGACAATCCCCATAAAACATAAGGCCAAAAAGACGCATACAGTGAATGCGGGGGCGGCGAGGGTCCCAGAGAATGGCGAGTTCACTGGGGAGTAAATGAATTAGAGAATGTGGTTTCGAAAGCTTGAATCAAGATAATGCCCCTTTTGCCACTTATTTCACATGACATCTTGCCTGCTGCATTCATACATACATACTTGCATAAGAGTCTTGCGTGAAGTCCTCATGTTATCTACCAGAATTTCACCCCCGGGTTTATATTGTGCGCCGTTGAACAATATGCGTCCACTCGACGTTAAGGGCCAGCGCGCGTACATACATTCCCAACCCATGATACCTTCCCTACCATCAACATGATGGAGGGATAGACGCCGTCTTTAGTTGCCCTATGAACACCGCGGGTGGTTAAGGACGTTTACACGTGGGAAGCCATTTTAGCCCCGAGCTAAACCCATCGAGTCGAATTAGAACCTACACCTAGGTGTAACTAAAGTATCATGGTCCATCTGCATGCTTGATGACTTTTATGCCTACGTGCTGTTTGACTAATATACTAATTCAGAAACCCTAGGATTAGGCGTTTCCTTAGGTGCACGGTTTAGGTACTAACTTGTGTTGCCCCCCTCCCATCTTCAGAAATCATCCGCCAATGACGCTAGTCGCTCCTTTAAATGGTCGTTGCGTGCTTTACCCAAACAAAACAAAAATAGAGTCTCGTCCATAAGAGTCCTTTACTTTCCACAAAAAGCAAACAAATTCTTTTCTCCCTTTTTGCAAGTCAAGAGTCATTCTTTTAGCAAACACATCTTTGGCATAAGCACGTAATGATCCGAGCGGCCATGTCGAGGCAAACTTCGAGGGTCTTCCCCTTCTTCCCTTTGTCAAAACCTTTCTTTTGAGTCATGTTGTAACACCCCAGTTTTTGAGAAACTAAATATATTAAAATCGAGCCGAAAATACGACAGAGTTCCATTTGTAAATTCAATAAACCAGCCAATAAGGCTTACATAACAAAACTTGTTTCAAAAACAATAGTAATCTGACAATAATCACAATATTACCAAGGCGTTACCACCGCATTTGACTAACGAGGAGTAGTGTCAAACTAAACCATTAGGACATACAACCCATCAAGTGTATGTGATCTATTTATTACAACAGTTGCAATAGAAGATTAATTAACTCGTGACTCAATATAATCAACATCTTCTGAGTGACTTGGCTCGAGTGTTAGCGGAAGCGAATGATATGCTCACATCAATCCAACTTGTATAAGTAATCTGCTCGCAATTGTGAATAAGTCAACAACGGGTCATCACAGGCCCACCATAAAAGAGAAAGTGGACGAGACCACACAAGAACACAAAAGTAACAACGTCAGCGAAAGCTGGTAACCAACACTTTAAGGAAAAGTAATGATAGTTAAACACAATAGGATGGCATGAACAGAAGTTTGATATTATAATCACAGCTAAGATCTCTCAATCTTCAAACACAAGCCCCTACAGTTTCTTAACTATAAACTCACTAACTACTAGACAGCGTTAAGTATAACAAGCTTGAGACCTAAACACAAAATATGAATAATTGAAGCTAATCGACGATCCCTAGTCTTGGCTATGCGGCAATGTAACTGGATACGTATATAAATTATGATTTACTACGTCAATAGCCAATCCAGGCTGCCAATATAGGCTTCACTTCCCTATAGTCCACTATGAGGGACAAGCATAAAGGTCCTCTATGAGGGACAATACATTTCAAAAAGTACCAGACACATAGCCAGTCACCTACATGGCAAGAACTAAGTGATCGATTACTTACGACTCTCGAACCAAAATACGTATAATATACTCATACACATATTCTAATCGAACATATTGACCAGCACAACTCCCAGAGAATCACTTAGTTGGGATTAACGAGGGACAATCCCAATAAGGCACGGGTTCTGACGAATGTACAACCCGATGATCTCTGTTATATAAGACAATCACCATGAACACCATTCTATTAACTCCCAACTGTCCGAGTAACAATCCAAATAAGCTATAGAAGTGCCCTCACTGATAAGAGTAGACAACTAAATTTCAAGACGACATATCAGCGAATCCGGGTCAAGACCATACATAGCCTATAATGGCCTGGGTTCCCAAATAGTCATATAACTCATGTCTCGTTTTAGTTTTGATATCACTCAAATCATATCGATAATACTCAATGGTATAACTAACCATTTAAACTCATGCTTGAGTAATCTCAATACTATACTAGCCACCAAATAGCAATGTTCAACAATTCACTAATCTTGGAGTAATACCACTCACATAAGCTACCTTAGAAGTGCCCTCTAATAACAGTATCTAATCTCTCTTTAACACTAAGAAATACAATAATAGCTTAAAGGCCTAATCATAATCAACCATAGCCAAGGTCATAACCATTCCAATATCACAACAAGAGACAAACATATTTCTGCTCAACAATGCAAGTAACATAGCACACCAAGCTTAGTGTATAACAAGCCAATCTCAATGATCCACACATGTAAACTACATAACTCCAAGAGATAGAAAGTGGGTTACATAATAGCACTCAATCAAACAACTAGCTATCTCACAAACAACTGATTCACAACATTCAAACAATTACATGAGTTCACACATATAGGAATCCAAATCGAAGTGTTAGAGTATATTTGGTTACCTCTAGCGAATCCAAGATGAATCCAAGAAATTTCAATCACAATCCTCAATCGAATTTACAAAATTATATTATTTACTGAATGGCATGGATGAATCAAATCAGAATTTACACTTAAAACCCCAAAATCAGAATTATAGAAACACACCTTAAAATCAAATCCGAAATCCCAATCAAACTCAAATTATGAAATTAGAAGTTAGGGATTAGTTACCCAAAGAAACAAGGTGACAGAAGGAGGTGTAGAACGAGGTAGTCGTCCCGAGATGGCTCTTGGCAGCGTCAGTCCGCCATTTTGAACGGCGATGCCAGGCTACCCGGTGGTAACAAGACCCGCGAGGAGGAGATGAAAGGGAGGCCCATTGGGCCTACCATCCTTGTCGATGGTGGTACTCAGCTGGGTCATCGCCGGAGCTGGTCGGCGACGGCAAGTAGCAACGGCAACAAGGAACAGCAACAGCTATGAGTAGCAGGGCAAACGGACCAAAACAGGGCCCTAGAGCTCGATCCATGCACAAAAAGTGAGAGAGGGATGGCGAGGCTTCCCTAGGCATCACCGGGGAGGGGTAAGCAACGGCGGCTGTCGCCGCCTTCACTCAGGCGAGAAGCAGAGAGAGAGAGAGAGAGTGATGGCGAGAATGGTGAGGAGAGATGGTGGTGTGATGTCGGGTAGCTAAGGAAAAGCAAAGGAAAGCTTCCTTTAGAAGCTGAAGGATGAGTGGCTGAGAGGAAAGATGGATAAGTGAGGAGAGAAGAAATATCTTGGACAATCACTTTCTATTTATGTGAAGCTTAAATTGGAAACCTAATGGTCCCATCTTTTCATTTGAACACCTCATCAACTGATTCTAATAGCTCTCAACTGATCCCGATATTTCCTAAATGGTCTTCTGATTTAATTTAAATAACTAGATCGCCAATAAATAATAGCGACCCTTAATCAGAACAAATAATTTCCCTTAACTCAAGTAATTATTTAAATATTTATTAAATTAGAATTACAATATCAATTCTCATAATAATATAAATCCCTCAAATAATTAGTCATTTTCTTTAATTATAAATATATATTTTTCCGTAAATTATTTGAGTTCCCAAATAATCGTATTAATTCTGTATAATAATTATAGGAAATATCGGGATGTTTTTTTTTTTTTTTGGTAATAAGAAGATATTTTATTACCAATGAACGATAACAAGATAGGATCTCAATACAAAGCATGAGAGGGA
>BSSO01003215.1:0-17032 GCA_030267885.1 Mesembryanthemum crystallinum | reverse complement strand
TAATTAAACAACATAACTCTCAATTTCCTTAGAGAATTAATTATAAGAATTTAATATTTATTATTAAACCTCATAATTCAAATAAACCAAATAATTTAAATAAAATCTATAAAGGAGAATTATCATATAATTAAACGATAATAATTTCAAATAATCCTTTTAAATAATCAATAAATAATGTAGAAATATTTGGGGTATCACAACATTGTTGTATAAAATTGGATTGGATAACTTGTGCTAACCAAGTTGCTGACCTTGCCGTAAACATACCCGAGGTGGAGAAACCCCAGTACATTTTATCTCTAACCTGGTTATAAGAGATTGGAACTCCTCTAACCGCATTGATCATGTCATGTGGAAGCACTCGAGATAGTAACGAGATATCCCAAGACCCTTTGTCGTCAAGAAACATATTGACAGGAATGTTTGGGTCAAAAAGAGGGTCATCTGAAAACGAATCAAAAAACCTCTTGTATAAAGGTTCTTGAGAAACCAATTTATCCATCCAAAAGTTGATGGATTGGCCATCGTCTACCTGCCAGTGCAAACCTTTATTGAAGAGGCCGCAATTCGCTATCATGTTGTTCCATTGCCAGGAACAACGTTTACCCACAGAGTAAGACAACAAATCCTGTCCTTTAAGATATTTATGGGAGACCATTTGAACCCACATATTATTTGGTTCGGATAGAATACGCGATAAGAGCTTCATCTGCATTACTTAATTAATTGCTTCCGCCCTACGGATACCCAGACCACCTTGAGATTTAGGTTGGCAGATTTTTTCCCAACTGATCAAATTTGGAAACTTATTATCTACATTTTTATTCCAGAGGAACTGTCTATAAATTTTGTCTAAAGAGGAAAGAGTGGCTTGTGACAGAGTAAAACTTTGCATCGTAAAGACTGGCATTGTTGACAAATTCGCTTGAATAAGCGTGGCTCGACCTGTTTGCGATAAAGAATTAGCTTTCCACTTGGAAAGATTTTTGAAAGTTCTAACAACTACTTCAGAAAAAGTCTTATTCGAAACTCTGGAACTAATGAGAAGGCACCCTAGATACTTGTCTAAAGTATTGGAATGAGACATACCGAGGATACTTTTAAAGACCTGTATTGCGCCACGGTCAATATTAATAGTCCATTGAAAGGCCGATTTATTAAAATTAACTTTTTGGCCTAACATACGACAATAATTATCTAAAATAGTCTTAACCAGACAACAGCTCTAATGAGACGCACATGCAAATATCATAGTGTCATCAGCAAAAGTAAGAAAAGGAAGCTTCTCAATACCTTGACAAATTTTAATATCAATACTTTTGGATGAAATATTACTCTCTCTTTGGAGTCTACAGGCAAGCACCCCCGCACAAAGGAGGAACAAATAAGGTGATAAGGGGTCCCCCTGGCGAAGGCCCCTCGAAGCGGGTACAGTGGGTCCCGAACTATTGTTAACATGAATAGAGAAAGTAGGCATAGTAATACACTAGAGGATCCAAGAGATCCATATTTCGCAAAACCGAATTTTTCTGAGAACTTCTTCGACAAATTTCCAATCTAGTCGATCATAGGCTTGTTCCATATCTAATTTAACTGCTAGCTAACCACTTTTCCCTTGTTTATGCTTGAAAGAATGAAAAACTTCATGGGCCATAAGAGTATTATACTGTATGCAACAATCAGCAATAAAGGCGCCTTGAAGTCGGTGAATGAGTTGAGCCATAACCGTTTTAATTCGGATAGTTAATATCTTCGAAATAATTTTTTAAATGGATGAACACAGACTGATTGGTCTAAAATGGTTAACCATGTCTGGATTGTCAATTTTTGGGATAAGTGCTACAAAAGTTTGATTAATTTCTTTTAACATCTTGCGTGAGTGAAAAAAAGCTTGAACAGCCCTACAAACTGAAGGGCCAATAATATGGCAATATGCTTGGAAAAAACTTGCAGGAAAGCCATAGGGCCCTGGAGATTTGTTGGGTGCCAAGAGGAAAGTGGCTTCCTTGATCTTCAAATCTGTCACTGAGTTAGAAAGAACGGAGTTGTCTTCATTAGCTATTTCGAGGGTGATATCTTGTAAATCAACTGGGATATTTAGAACACAATTTTGATCCTTAGCAAATCTTAGCATTCTCTGGATAATTCGTTCGTATACTACGCTGATCTGAATGGGTAAGCCCATCTCCACTCCTAAAATTAGTGATTATTTTTTCTATTTTGACGTATAGTCGCTTTGATTTGGAAATAGGATGAATTTCTATCTCCTTCAAGCAAATCTTTTCTCTTGAATATTGAAGCCAAAAAGCTTTATTGAAATTAATGAGTTTAGCTTTCTTAGAAGAAAGTCTTTCCTGCTTAATAAGCAAATTAATATTCAAAGGACCACTACACATCAAGGTTTGAATATGCATCAGGTTATTCTCCACCTGAGCTAATTGACATTGAACATTATCTATAGTGGTTTTAGACCAAATTTTAGATCTAATTTTTAAAGCTTTGCATTTAGTAATAAAGTGAAACATTCTTGAGCCACCTGATTTATGGACCAAGTATTTCTAACAATTTTTTTTATAACTCTCGTAATTGCTCCACGAGTTTTCAAACCTGAATGGAGCAGCTGAAAATGAATTATTACAAAAGGCATGAAAAATTATAGGGCAATGGTCTGAAGTATGGAAATCCAGATGAGAAGTAAAAGCAGTATTACATAAATAAAAAAATTATGTGGAAACCAAAATTCTATCTAGGCGCTCCCAAACATTATTAGCACCACTCTTCTTCTTTCTCCAAGTGAATGGATTCCCAGAGAAAGGCAATTCTACCAAGTTATTATCAAAAATAAAGGAAGCAAGTCTTTGAAATTTGGATAAAGGTGGTGGCATACCTCCCATTTTGTCTTTAGGAGCTCCAATTTCATTAAAATCTCCCATCACTGCAAATGGTAACTGAATAGAGGTAATGTAACTAGTTAAATCATGCCAAAACTGATTTTTGAACTGAGATTATGCAGGAGCATAACAAAATACTATAATGAACTTGATAGAAGGATTAGAATAATTGGATACAAAAACACCCATAAACCTCTCACTTTTAAACACAACTATTACATTCATATAATTGCTAGCCCAAAATAGCCATATGCCTCCAGAGAAACCTACTCCAGGAATGAAGTCGACGCTATTGAACCCAAATTTACTAGCAATAAAGGGAGTGGGATCAAACTGAACCTTAGTTTCAGCAATAGCTGTTATGCTAATGTGATGAATTTTAAAAAGTAACTTTTCTTCATGTAAATTTTTTTTCCCAACCCCCCGGACATTGCAAAAAGCTACTTTATTCATTAAGCAAAAGCATTAACCAAACCAAAAGACTAGCAATAAGACTGCATAGAATTTATTCCTAGTCCTCTTTAGGGGAGTAGTAGCTGTATCATCAGTGGCATCCAAGTGTGTCCTCCTCTTAGAACCATCTGACAAGGAAGATGAGGATAGGGGATGTGGCTGAACCTCCAAGCCAGTTATCAATTTGAGCATGGAACTAGAAGAGTGCATAGACTGGAAGAAAGAGGTAGGCTCAGCACAGCCTTCAAGCAGCAAAGCAGGTTTCTCCAGATTCACCAAAGCTGGAGTAGAGGTGGCAACCAGACGTAAAAGAAAATCCTCAGTGCCTCCATCCAATCCAGCAAAGGCATTAGACAAATCAAGATTAGCAGGATGATAAGACGGCAGAGCAAGCACATCACCCTCATCTCTCCCATCCACTACAGCAGATCCCAAACGAGGGATTACAGAGCTTCCAGAAGAGGGAAGGCACACTTGCGCCAGTGCAGTACTCACATTCTCATCATGAGAGGGTAGCTTACCTGAACCTTTATTACCAACAATCTCAGGTGCCTTTACCTGGCCCACATCAGAAATAACCAAGGCTCCTTTTCCCTTCCCAGACCTGAGAAGAGGACCTTAGGCATTAGATTATCAGCAGGCTTTCCAGAAAAAGATATTTTTTTCTCTGGAGGGAGCCTTCTTCAAGAGGGAAAGCACCCTAGGTGAAGGCCTAGTTGCTTTAATATTAGCAGAAACAGTAGAGGAATGAGCCTTAGATGCAATAATAACAGAGTTGGGACTCACTTCAATAGAGCAATCAACAAGGATAGGAGGAATAGCATGAACCTCCTCAACTGAACTGACCACAAGGGGTAAACTGAATAAGTTCCATCCACATATTTCTTTAAGGATGTAGTTTCTTTCAAATTTTGCTTAGAATATTTCTTTTGTGCACTACTAGAATACGGGACAATATGCGACGCTTCAATCTCGACACTTCTGGAAAGCGTGGAGCATATTTTATGTGCGCGGGTTAGAGATCCATCTTTCTCGACGCTTTTTCCCGTTGCTCCTAAACCCGACGAAATAAAGCGTCGAGATATCTAACTAGTGGGCCTTACCACATGGGCCTTGCAAATTTGGAAAAAGAAAACGCGGGTGTTTGCCCTCTGCATTATTTTACTGAAAATTTGAGTGCCCGCTCACACCAAAATAATATATTAAAAACTAGTACTAATTGAGATGAAAAAACAAAACGCCTCACAGCGTATTTCTTTTTTCAATTCAAAACCCTCGCTTCCACCATCGAATACTCCAGTACCCCTTAGTCTACAGTGCTTCATCTTCTTCATTTCAAAGGATTCACTAGCTTCATCACTGAATCAGTTGGTTGGGGTATGCAATTTCGTCAATTGAGTTCCCTCATAACCTGGCCATCTTCTCTGCTCTCCTTGCCGTAGTAATCGATCGCCGTCACCACTCAAACCTCAAGGTTTGCCCACCTGGTACTCGATCTCTCTCTCTTTCTCTCTGTTTAGGTGGTTAATTATGTTGCATTTACTTTGAATTGATGGTACAGATTGTGTCTACGGCTTATGATTTTGTTTTGGTGGTGGGAATGCAGTTTTATTTAATGTAAATGTTTAGGGTTTCAGTAAAAGTTGCATATTTTTCCTTGTGTTTGTGAGAATTTGAAATTTGGGAGTTTCCAACGGTTAATGATCTTATTATGTGGTGAGGGTTTCTCAATGCTTTAGTGATTTATATTTTCTTTGTTTGCTATGAGACTATTGTTCTTGTTCCTCCATATTCGTTTCTTTGTCATTGTTGAATATGGCAAATTTCTTCTCTGTGAAAAACCTTTCTTTTGTTTCATCACTCACAATCTGCACATACCCATATGATTTTCTCTCAAATCCTGTTGATGAAACTGATTAAATGGTCAAATTTTGAATCTTTCTGAAGTACTGGTGAAACATTGGAAATTTTTCCAAAACAGAGTATTGAAAATTTGTTTTAACTCCAAATCCCGAGGTTTGTCCCTTTTTAGCAATATTTAATGGTGTCTCTATAATGGGTAAACATTAATGAGGGAGTTCATATTGAGGGTGAACTTTAATAATTAAGCTTGTCATTGTTTTTATCCCTGATGGTACAAAGGATCTTGGGTTTGTTAATACCATTGGGGTTTAGAGAAATTGACAAAGAGCTGCTGCAGTAAGAGAATTTATTTGAACCCACCAAAAAAAAAAAAAAAACAAACAAAGACAAGAAGAAACCAAATAGTGAAACTTGGAAACAAAAAACCAAAATAGAAGAATAGTGAGGTAGTGGGGAATGGAGAATGGTAATGGGAAATGAGAAACCATAAAGAATCATTAAACTCACCCCAATCCTCTTACTTCAAACATCACCATGGTTGATCTTGATAAAAATTAACTTGGGTTGCTTGGAAAAAAATATTTCGAGGATGAAAAAACACAAAACAGCCTGAAAACGCTAGTAGATGATTGAATTTCGCAATATTGGGGTGGTGCTAGTAAGCTTAACTTAACTAGGCTTGCTCAAAACGTCAGTTACCTATGAAAAACACTAGTGGCATGACTGAATCAGTGATTTCTGTCGTCATGAACAGTCACGGATTGTGCTATGCGATTATGCACTATCACAAACACTTCCCGCAACAATTCTTGAATCGCTTTAAATTTGAGAAAATTCCAAAGCTAATGAAATGATCAAATAAGAATGCAAATGCAAATGTTAGGAGTCGAGTCGAACACCTACCCGGATTAAGGCATGACTGACGCTTAATGCTACGCTTGTACAATTGACCTACTTAGCTAATCATGCATTTGGACTATTAATTGGATGTGTACTTGCAATTCCATGGGCTAGCTAGCTGTACACAACCCACCAACTATAACGGTTTTAGGTGCCTGCGTGTATATATGTAGTCTCAATGTGGGTATTTATTTGAAAATGAAAGATATGCTGGAAATTAAAGTGCTCCAAATACTCTAATTAATAATACATGTAGATAATACAGATGTGTATCATTGAATTTCACGATTTTGATACAAATGTGTAAAAACCAACTAACATGCTATGTCAATTCCTAGTTAGTAATGTTTGATTTAAAGTTTGGGTGTTCTTTTATGGTACTGTGGAATTTGCTTTGTTTGATACATAAAGATCTCATCTCACCTCACCTCACCTCACCTCACCTCACCTCACCTCACCTTTACTTTCTTTCTCTTTGACTCGGCTGCTCATGCACCTCTTCTTTTGTTTCTACTACTGCAGCTTTGTTGATTGATTGGGTACTAGTGGGGACATCCCATTTTGTCATCAAAAAAACTTGTTGATCGAGTTGCTTCTTACACAGGTCTCTCTCTATCTCTCCCTCTCTATCTCATTGTGTGTATGCTAGTCTAAGAATTATTTATTGTTTTACCAATTTGTAACTAGAAATCATTAGCAATTGTTATGATATGGTAATGTTCATATATGTTGGACCTAGCCTCATATACAAATTTGATCTATTTCCACCAATGGAAGGAAACTGTATTAGATTATGATTATTTTGAACTTCATTCGTTGTTTTGAAATAGGAAAAGTAGAACAAACCGTAACACTACAATAAAAACAAGTATCCCCAATGTCAAGTAGTCGATAATGAAGCTATATATTGATTTTGTTGTGTACTAAATTATCTTTTTTTATCTTTTTTTTTTGCTTTGTTTTTGTTTTTGTTCTGTCCATCTTGTGTCTTTGATTAACCCAAAAATGTCATGGAGAGATAGGGAAACTTGTAATGTTTATGCATATGTAATTGGTGTTCCCTAGAAGTTTGATAATCAGTCAAAAGTAAAAATTTGTTTTATGTGTCACATGCTTGCAAAATATAAAATATCGTTTTTGTTACCACTTGAAATATTGAAATATTTGATAAATTATAGATATGGATACAAGTTGGATCGAACTACCAAGAGGTCATCCAACCTATATTGAGGGTGTTAAAAATTTTATCAAGTTGGCGAAAGAAAATCTTGTTGAAGGAAAAACTCGATGTCCTTGTAAGATGTGTAAAGTGGATAAATGGTTACCGATAGATGATGCAGAGTATCATATATTGTTCATGGGTTTTTACCCGTCTTATAAGAATTGGATTCATCATGGGAAAGGGGATATCCTTCCGCGCATGCTTGGAATTGATGTAGGAAGTGGTAGTCAAGGACCAATAGATGGTCAACCAGAGGTGGTAGGCCGAGATGATGTGGGAGGGTTATTAAGTGCAGCATTTGGGATCAATGTTCCTCATCCCGGTAATCAACCTTTTGATGAGTTGTCTAGTGAATCAAATTGTGAAGGGCAAGAATTTGATGACACTTGGGAACATGATTACTCCTCTAACCAGGAGCCTACTCAATCCCCTACCCCGATTGTTAGTGAAGAAGAGGCCAAGTATAATAGGCTTTTAGAAGCTGCTAATGATGAACTTTATGCTGGTTGCACCTCTTTTTCTAAACTGTCATTTATCTTGCACTTGTATCACCTAAAATGTATGAATCATTGGAGTGCTGAGTCCTTTACTATGTTACTCAAACTTTTGGTAGATGCTTTCCCGCAAATTAAGGAGTTTCCTTTATCGTATTATGATGGCAAAAAAATGATCACAGACTTGGGTCTTGGGTATGAAAAAATTCATGCTTGCCCAAACAATTGTATGTTGTATTGGGGTGATTTGTCTGGTGAGGATAAGTGTCATGTTTGTCATACTTCAAGGTGGAAATCAAGTAAAGGTAAGGAGGATGATACTGTTGATGAAAGTAAAAGTGGTAAGAAACGTGAGGCAGCAAAGGTGATGCGATACTTTCCATTGATTCCAAGATTAAGAAGGATTTACATGTCACCTAAAACAGGGGAAGACATGATATGGCATGATAAGGAACGAGTGAAGGATGGGATGTTAAGACATCCAGCAGATGGTTCATCTTGGAAAAATTTTGATAATCAATATAATGAATTTGCCAGGGATCCTCGTAATGTTAGATTGGCACTTGCAAGTGATGGGTTTAATCCTTATCGTTTAATGAACACCACTTATAGTACATGGCCAGTAGTTTTGATTCCTTATAACTTGCCTCCTTGGTTGTGTATGAAGCCATCATCACTTATCTTGTCAATGATTATTCCTGGAAAATCGGGTCCTGGAATCGACATCGATGTGTACCTAAAGCCTTTAATACATGAGTTGAAGTTGTTGTGGCAGGGTGTCCATACATTTGATGCTTGTAGTGGACAATGGTTTAATATGCGAGCAGCTTTAAGTTGCACTATCAATGATTTTCCTGCTTATGCTATGTTATCTGGTTGGAGTACTAAGGGTTATGATGCTTGCCCTATATGTACCAATTCAACTCACTCATACAACTTTGCTGGAAAGATTTGTTATGTAGGACATCGAAAATGGTTGCCTGATGATCACCCTTATCGATCTCAAAGTGATTTATTTGATGGGACTGAGGAGTATGGTCATGCCCCAACTCCGGCGAGTGGGGCCGATGTTTTGAGACAACAAGAGGGAATTCAGTATACATATGGGAAAAAGAAGAAGGCTACGAGAAAAAAGAGGAGAAGAGAACAAGTTGGCATTTCTATTGTTGATGGTGTTAGTTTGGCAGATGATGATGATGACGAGGATGTTCCTTGCTGGAGTAAGAGAAGCATTTTTTTTGATTTGCCATATTGGGAGAATAATCAGTTGAGACATAATTTAGATGTCATGCACATTGAAAAGAATGTTTGTGACAATTTGTTAGGAACTCTTTTAGATATGGAAAAGAGTAGGGATGATGAAAATTCTAGAAAGGCTATCAAAGAGTTGGGGATAAAGAAACACCTTTGGCTTCAGCCTCGTGAAAATCGAGATCCTTACATGCCTCTTGCTCCATACACTATGTCAACCGAGGAGAAAGATCGATTCTTAAAAGTTTTGCAGAAACTTAAAGTTCCCGATGGATATGGATCTAACCTTTATAGATGTGTCAACATGAAGGGTCGAAAACTCACAAACCTTAAGAGTCACGACAATCATGTTTTAATGCAAGACATCCTTCCAGTAGCTTTACGTGCATCAAGAGCCACAAAAATTATTGACTTGTTGTCGGATTTATCTTCCTTTTTTAAGTATTTGTGCTCAACAACTCTTGATGTGAACAAGCTGGATGAGGTCCAAGAAAAACTTGTTTTGACTCTTTGTGAGATGGAAAAGGAATTTCTTCCGACTTTCTTCACAGTTATGGTGCATCTCTTAATTCACTTAGTAGATGAGGCCAAGCTTGGTGGCCCGGTTCAATATAGATGGATGTACCCTATTGAAAGGTTAATAACTCATACTTTAATAGTGTTCCTTTGTTGTTTAACATTTCCTTTACTGTTTAATTTTTAGCTCTCCTAATTTATTGTAAAAGGTACTTGGTCCATTTGAAATCGCACGTAAGTAATAAAGCCCAACCAGAGGGATCTATTGCAGAAGGCTACATTCTAAGAGAAACCATTACCTTTTGCTCAAGATACTTGGAATGTGTTGATACTATTTTCAATAAGCCCAAAAGGAATGATGATGATGTTCAAACTACAAGTACTTACTTGTACAACTCTGGTGGTCGTGTGATCGGGCAAGAGAAATCTGTTAATCTTGATGAAAAAAGTTTAAAACAAGCTCATCGCTATGTTTTACTTCACTCGGATGAGATAAATGACCTTCGTGAGTAAGTATTATTCCAAATTTCTTTGTTCTTTTTTTTTTTGGTCGGTGAAGGTTATCATCTCTCTAAGTATATCTCATGTTCTTATGATGTTGAAGTGAATTCTTGAATCAAAAGCGACTAGAGCATCATGTAACACAGACTAATGACATTATTGAGAACAAGTGGATTATCAACGAATTCGCGGAATGGCTTCAAATTCAGGTCATTAAATTTTTTATGACATACAAAAGTGTGTTTCATAGCTACTGAAATTTTACTGGACTGTTAGCTATTATAGGTGCACAACATAAATGGAAGTACCGAGGAAGGAAAACTAAGAAAAGCGTTGGCTGGTGGTTTGAGTAAATCCGGTAAAAAGATGTCTGGTTATGCGATTAATAGGTACAAGTATCACAGTATGGATCGTGAACGTAATCGGAAGACACAAAACTCTGGAGTTATGGTGGAAGCAGATGGGCAAGCATACTATGGAAAACTGAAAGAGATATATGAATTAGATTATTATGGGGCTTACAAAGTAGTTGTGTTTCGGTGTGATTGGGTAAATCTAAACACGGGTTTAATCACATACAGCAATGGCGGCGCTCGCGTTAACTTCTCCAAGTTGATGCATACCGGTCGATTTTTGCACGATGATCCATTTATATTTTCTTCTCAAGCAAAACAAGTATTTTATGTAGAAGATGAGTTACAGAAAGGGTGGTGGCACGTTATCAAAACTAAGCCCAGAGACTTGTTTGAGTTGGGAGACCCTATAACTTAAATTTATGTTTAATTGTATTGTGTGGATTGATATTACAGTAAGACAATTGGTTACTGTCTTTAACTAAATTACAATGTTGTTATTCTTGTTTTCTTCTTCTCTTCCCCTTTTCATTTTTTTTTTCCAGTTAACCATTAAAGCCTTGTGTTTGTCAGCACATATGTAACAGTAACTAACTTGATCTGGGATGCAACCTTTGTTGATTTTAAATATGTATTGATCTGACATATGTAATCTGTGTTGTCAAATCTTTGTGTTGCAGTTCACATAGGTTGCGGGAAAGGTTGGAATCATCTGCCGATAAGCTTCTTCTACCGCTCCTCCTAAGCTGTTACTTGGTTAAGTGTATGCCATCTGAAAATATTTTAGTAATATTATCGTACGTCATGCAGCAAATTTTTTCTACTTTTTTTGTTATCAACGGCAAATTCTATCTACTTGAATTGATTATATTTGATCTTATTGACAGGAAAGATGAGTTATAGAAGCAAGAAGACCGTTGCTGCTTTGCAAACTACACAATCTATTGCTACAACAGATGGATCACGACTACCATCACAAGAAGCTACTCCAGAGTCTATGGCACAAGACAACGAAGTCGCAAAACAGCCCATTTGCGTTGGCACTTCACAGGGGCAATCACCTACTCGAGCACAAGAGAAGAGAGTCTCATATACTGTAGCACAATCACAACAACAACCATTTCAACAAACTATCGATGAACAAGAAAAGAGAGCCCAATTTGCTGAAACCCAATCACAAAAACAATCCATTTCCACATCAATTGGAGCTTCTCGACCACTTACTGGAGCAGCTCAACCACTTACTAGAGCACAAGGAAAAAGACTCTCATTTGATGGAATCCAGTCACAAAAAAACCCAGCTTTGATCACTTCAGGTGGAGTGACTAAACCACTAAATGGGCCACAAAAACAGCCTGCTGTAATCAGTTCAGTTGGAATGTCTCAACCACCTACTGGAGCACAAAAAAAGCCAGCTTCGATCATTACTTCTGTTGGGGTGCCTCAACCACCTAATGGAGCACAAAAACAGCCTGCTTTGATCAGTTCGGTTGGAGTGCCTCAACCACCTACTGGAGCACTAGGAAAAAGACCCCCATTTGATGGAATTCAGTCACAAAAAAAGCCTGGTTCTACTTCGATTAGAGTGTCTCACCAACCTATTGGAGCGCTAGGAAATAGACTCCCATTTGACGGAATCCAGGCACAAAAACAGCCCGCTTCCACTTCAATTGGAGCGTCGCCACCACCAACTGCTACTGGAATCCGGTTACAAAAACAACCTACTTCCGCTCCCAATGGTCCAACATCTAAAGCTTCTCAACAAAAAATTGGGGTGCATCTTCCAGAAAATGGAGTGTCCCAAATAGCCTGCAACTCATCTGTTTTCCAATCAAATGGGACACAACATCTCGAGAGACGAACCCCAACCATTGGACAACCAATATCTAGTGGGGGACAACTCAAGAAAATTCCTATGTCATCAATAAGTGGTACTAGTGAACCAACCCCAACAGCTCATAGGGAACATTTAGCAAGGGACGTTCAAAGTGAGCCTGTGAACCAAGGAAGTGCACAAAGAAGACAAAATTTTTCAAAACGTACAAGGTCATCTGATGATGAGGAATCTGTTCCAGATTGGCCTAACAACATAGAGTTTGATCCAAAAGAGGAAGTTCAGACTATTGGTAAACTTCACTATCTTATTCTGTCTATTTCATTGCATGTTTCTATTATTACGCGATAAATCAGCTGCTAGTGTCTTATCTACTGCCCAATATTTGCTAAGCTTTGTGTTTTGCTTCTATGCTTGTACTTTGCTGATTAATATGTTAAATAGATTTCTTATGTATATTTTTTTGTCATACTTCATTTTGAAAGATGACAAGGGGAATATCAAAAAGAAGAAAGGATCGATACAGCCTCGTGATGTTGATAACTTGGAGCCTAAAGTTAAAATAATTGTTGAATTTAATGAGCATAACCAACCACTACGGAAGGGTGGATTTGTGTTCGTTAAATACCTGGGGTATTTGGCAAAGAACGAGAGGTTTTGCCCGATTGGAGAAACTAACTGGCATCATGTGAGGAGGCAATTTAAAGCTGACATTATTGAATTGGTTCGGGTAAATGTTCATTAGTCTTTTGTCTTCATTGAATATTTGGATCACTATGTTTGATTTCTGAATAATACTTTTGATATTTAAATATTGCAGGGCAAATTTCTGTTTCCTGATGGGATGTTGATTAACAAAGCTGTTCTTCAACATGTTGATAAACATTTGAGACAATATAGATATAAGCTAAAGAAGCAAAAGTTCAACCCAACGCAGAGGTCGAAAGAAGCTATTTATAATGATGTGCCCGAAGGACACAATCGTAACAGTTGGTGCAAATTGGTTGACTACTGGTATTCTGAAAAGGGGCAGGTCGATTCTTTCACCCTAGAATTACGATTTAATATCATTAAGATGAGCATTGATTGCGATGTTTTCAAATGCAGAAATTGGCAGAAAAGGGTAAGGAAGCTCGGGCAGGGCAAACTCATTTTCACACCACTGGTTCCACAAGTTATGCAAACAAACGAGCTGACTTCGTATGATATCTATTTTTCACCTTTCAATTATTAAGAAAACAAATAATCGTCCTTTTATATATGTGATGTGTGACGTCCAATATTAACTTTCGTTTTAGGAAGCAGCAAATGGAAGAAAACCTTCCAATATAGAATTCTGGGAAGGCGTTCATGCTAGACGAGATGGAAGCTTTGTTGTGGGCTCGATATCTAAAGATTTCTTGGTATATGCTATAAAATACACATTGTAGCTGATATTAGTTTATCATATTCGTGCTTATATTGATGTTATATATGTGTAGGAGGCGGCAAAGTCTAAAGTTGATAAGATACTAGCAAACTCTTCTTCCCCGAAGTCTCGTGTTGACGTTGAAAATGAAGTCTTCAACGAAATGATGTATGACGAAGAAATTCCCAAGCGACCTGTTGGTTTTGGATTTTGAGTGAAATCAAGTGATATTTTTGGTGTACAAGGTGAGCTAAGTAGTAGAGGCTACAATCTTGGCAATGCTAGCTATATGGGTGCAGCATGGACTGATATGACAAAGCAGAATCAAGAACTCAAGAAGCAAAATGAAGTACTTCAGTCCAAATGACTCAAAATAATCAACTGCTAATGCAAATGCTCAATGTAATGCAAAATGGCAATGTGACTCAAGAATTTCTGGATGCTACTCGATCTATGTTGCGACCAAGCAATTCTCAGGTCATAATTTCTTCTCTTTCTTTCTTTTTCATTTATACACCTAAAACAATAGTGTTTGATTTTATTGATGCAACTTCCAATGGTACGTAAGCTATTGCTGAAAATATCATTGCTATTGTTGGACCCTATTGTTAGAAATGCTGCATCTGGTGTTGAGTTGGGGAGGGGGAGAGGGAGGGTTGCAGGAACTGGTTTATTTGTAGATAAAAAAAAATTGACAAGGAGTCATGCATCTGGTTTACTTAGCTTGTTGCTAAGCCACTGGTGGTAACAAGGTCATTTATGTACTGTTAAGAAAAATAAGATTGGGAAGTTGTTCTTCAATTGTTAGAGTTCAAGAAATTCATTTGGTTATTGATGAGCTCCAAAATGGGATATTACTTATGNTGGGATATTACTTATGGAATTCACTTAGGAGCTGGAGTTTATTTAATTGCTACTGCTTATTTGTTTGGTGTTGTTTTTGGAATCTGCCCACGACTCCTTGCATACTGTTCTGATCATTTGTTTTTTACAAAGTCTGCAACAGTAGTTCTAAGTTGTAGAAAAATGGCATGGTTCTTTAATGCTACTGCTTATTGGTTGGGTGATAGTTTTTGGAATTTGCCCATGACTCCTTGCATAGTGTTCTGAGTCATTTGCTTTTTTCAGAATTTGCAACATAGTGTTCTGAGTTGTAGAAAATGGTTACTTCATGAACAGAGCAAGTGATTTTGCTATGATATTTGTATTTTTTGATGTAAAAATGATTACTCTGAGGTAACTCTACTAATTTGACACATTAATTTTCTTTCTTAAGGTTGCTGATGCATCAAGCGGTTATGGTGCTTACAATGGTTCAGAAAGTGGAGCTTGTGAGAGGTCAAAAGATGTTGCTAATAACAAGACAGAAGATGATGCTTACAGTGGATCAGAAGAAAATCATGACTCTCTTTTTTAGGCCATGAACTATGATGCATGAGTTCGTGGTGAATTTGATGATGTATTTAACAATATCTATCTTTTGGACTTGTTGGATTTACATTTAGTGTTTTTTTTTTTCGCTAGCAAAAAGTGTTAACAATATTCACTTTGGACTAGCTCGACTCATGATGTATGGATTGTTGATCACCACCAACTAGCCTTTATTGGCAATTTAATACTCCTTTTGGATAATATTTGGTACTAATTTTTATATATTATAAATTTCATAAATCTGTTGGTCGCATTTGCTTAACTGCATTTTTGACTTACACGGAGGAAATGATTGAAGCACTATATATAAAAAAAAGAAAAAAAAATTAATAAAAATAATCCGACGCTTCTTTTTGTCAACATATTCTCGCCAATTGCAATTTTTTTTAGCGGGGGAAAATTCTCGACGCTTTTATGTGTCGAGATTTATTTCCGGGAACTATGATCTAGCTTCACGGGAAGCATAAACCGACCCAAGAAAGCGTCGAGATTTTCTAAACCTCGACAGAAAAATGCGTCGAAACTTTGAAAATACGTTGACGACAAAAAGCGTCGCGAATTCTCGACGGCAAAATTCTCGACGCTTTTAGAAAGCGTCGAGAATGAAAATTTCGACGCTTTTTGTCGTCAAGAATCAGGGGTAAAAGCGTCGAGAATCAGCGCTTTTTTTAGTAGTGGTGGGGGTAAAACAAGTTTAGGCTTAACTTTAAGAGTCACATTATGGATTCATTGTGAGCTTTCTCCTTAGCTATTTGAAGGTTTTTTTTGCCAAGTTGGCTTTAAAGATTGAATCATCAACCAGCTCTACTGTGACCAATTTTGTAGAATCAGACATAAAAGGACACATAGCTATAGTATGACAATTTGCCCCACAATACGCACAACTAATAGAGAAATTCTCATACCACACCACCTAGTTCTCCAAACCAATTCTTCTAGGCACATCAGCAGAGGTTCTAAGATGCCCAGTAATATCAGCATTAATTCAAATCCGAGCAAACTTTAACCCCCTCTTAGCAGAAGTAAAGTCCTCAAATTTAACAAAGGTGCCCAGATTATTACACTTAAGAAAAGCCATAACTGAGGGAAAACTAAACAACTCAATGGGGGAATTTAAGGACTCTAATCCAAAAATCTGCATATTTAATTTGCTATTCATAAGCTTTAAAACTAGATTTCCGAGGAATCATAACAAGCAGGGCCCCTTGCACATGCCAAAGTCGCCTAGGCCAAACAGCAAGTTTATCCTTAGAAGAGGCAAATCTGAACATTACCCACATATTCCCCATATCCATAGCATCAAAAGGGGATTTAAGGAATGTGAGAGTAATTTACTTAAAATAGAAAATTAAAGAGAGAGGGAGAGAAGCTAAAGAAACAGCGAATAACATTGAATATTAAATATAGTAGAAACTTAAATAATTATGTTAATTGAGGTTTAAAAGGATGTAAAGTAATAGCCTCTAATATTGTAGAATATAGTAAACCTATATAAGGTTTCGATGAAAAGCATAATTGTAAGAAGATATACAGAAATTTAATCATAAATATATTGTCACACCCCGGACTCACTAATCCCGAGTTTAGGAAAGTAGACTAGCAAGTCCGAGGCGTAGACTGCCACATCCAACCCGAAGGTCGAATGTTAAGGCTAATACAACGAGCAAACACAATTACTAAACAACCATCTTGCCTATAAATGAGAATTAAGCGGAATCCATAATTAACCAAAGTACTAAACTTATTACAAAGGCCTCACAAAACATGGCCACAACCATTATCCAAAAACACTAATCAATTGTCTTAACAAAACTCGCTAGTATATCCCTCGACTAGCGCAAAGCAACGACGCTCCATACCTCGACCAACCTGGAACAAGAGCATTCCAGCCACACATGGAAAACAGAAATTC
>BSSO01003214.1:0-17036 GCA_030267885.1 Mesembryanthemum crystallinum | reverse complement strand
TTAAAAAATCATGTTAAGTATTGGGAGACGGGAGAGAGAGATGGCTGTTGGCTTCAACTCTGCATTTGAATAATGTATCAAATATCAATAAACATGAGAAGTAGAGTTGAATGTTTTCCGAACTTCACAAACTGACCAAATAGTGCAGAATCTATTCCATCATGATATTAAACAAACATGTATCGTTGGGAATTACACAGATTTAATAGTAACCAGTTTTTCCTAGGTTCTTCTGAAAGTTTTCTTTGGACTTGAAAACACCTATCTTTGTCTACATAGAAGTACCTGTCATTATTGTCATTGTAAGTTGACATCCTTCATTTCTTTTCCTGTAATCCAAATTTCATCCTGCTGGTTCCTTTGTTTTAGGTAAAAAAAACTTGTGAAGCTACAGCTCCTATATGAAGATTGATGAGGACAACCAAGTAACACACCAAAATCTTACATCTTTTCTGATCATGGAAACAAGAAAGAATTTACATTTATAAGATATCAATTGCATGGCAAGTAATATCAGATATCAGCCTCGTGTTAAGTATATGTTTATATAGTTAATGGGAAAATACAAAAACAACTTGCAAAAAATTATTGATGAAATAATGATCATTTATGTTGAGTGTTATACATCTTTGTTCTCTCATCTTCTTTGGATCTAAAGGTGTGAAAGGCCACAGTGGTAGAGAGACAAATCTTTTTCTTAACTGGCTCAACCTCGGGCCTGTAGAATGAACAGATTAGTCAAAAGCGTAATCTGTCTCAGACTTGGATGTTGTGTGACTTGTGTCTTGTCGTATCCACATATGAAAAACGTGAAACAACACCTATCCCTAGTGTACATGCTTCATAGAATATAGGAAAATCTAGCCTTAGCATCGATATCAGCATTTTGTTCTTTGTTTTATATTATCTAAGTATCATGTATTCATGCTTGAACAGAAAAGAT
This sequence comes from Mesembryanthemum crystallinum, assembly GCA_030267885.1. NCBI lineage: Eukaryota > Viridiplantae > Streptophyta > Magnoliopsida > Caryophyllales > Aizoaceae > Mesembryanthemum > Mesembryanthemum crystallinum. The sequence goes on along the minus strand of BSSO01003214.1, from coordinate 16,093 downwards.
GAACCCGAGAGTTCTGCCACATCTATTGTGAAACCATCCAAATATGATCCATTCAATAAGAAGGAGAAATATATCCAAATGAAGGTAATGCGTCAAAATCCTCTGAATGTCAATGTGATTCCTATTCTTTGTAGTCTGGGATGTTTCGAATAATGTTAACAGTGAAAATATGGTTTATTTGACCTGGTTTTCAGTATGTGGAAAAGTTGCTAATTAGCCAAGAAGCAACCAGAACTGGCCTCTCTGCACGTGCCAGTGCTCTGTGGGAAGCAGTTAAAACTAGTAACTTGCGAGAAGCATATCGTCTGATTGCAGTGTCAGATGTCTGTATCTTGAATACCACATTTGATGAGATACACAGTGCCGAGTTGTCTAGCATTCAGGAAGAATTGGGTAAAAATGGTCACAAGTTAGACCCAGCTACATGCCCAATGTTTAAGGCTGGTGAGCCAGAAAAATGCCTACGAGGTAGTTCGTTAATGCACTTGGCATGCCAAGTTGGCAATGCTGTGATGATTGAACTCTTGCTGCAGTCTGGTGCTGATGTTAATATGCGTGACTTTCACGGAAGGACTCCTTTGCACCACTGCATTGCAAGAAGGGACAATCAGTTGGCGAAGTATCTTCTAAGAAGGTAAATACACAAAAAGAAAAAAAAAATATCTGCTATTTTATTAAAAGTGTATCTAATACATACAAAGCTCGCATTCACTCTTGGTTTTCCCATTTCTATTGTATACACCAAATGCCAAGGCTGCTGCGTATCCATTGACGGTTGATAAATGATACTTGATAGGCCTTTCTATCCACTAATAAAAAAGATTTGCTTTTCGTACATTGAACATGATGAATTAGTGATCATTCTTGTGAAGCTAGTATTTTTAAACGACCTCCTGATTACAATTTTTATTTGATTAATGTGCGTTTTGGTCTGCAACTGTTACGAGTATATATACATCCTTCAATTTCACGTATCTTGAAACTGAGTGCTGTAAGTTCTTTTGTGTACTTCCATGTCCCATGTTTCATTGATTTCTCCAAGACTTGCTGAATTCACCACAATTTGCAGAATTCTTTTGGACTACTCCGCTGAACTATATTATTTGTGATTTCATGGCTGAACTCGAGAAATTCTTGTCATTCCCCTATTTGCCCAAGTTAATAGTTGCTTTTTCATTGGCTCAGAGGTACAAGAAGACTCATTAAGGATTGGGGAGGGCTGACTGCACTGGAAAGGGCAATGGAAATGGGATCAATTACAGATGATGAGCTATTGATTTTGCTTTCTGAGAATGAGTGAGCAAAATTGGGTATCACCTTGATATTTCTTTACATATATATTTAAATATTTGTGTGTTTTTCATTCTGCATTCAAGCAGAACATGTAATCTCTTACAGAACATGTCTCAAAAACTGAATGACATTTTATAGGAGCAGTGTATATGCACAGGCTTTGGAAAATTGATATCATGTAAACATATGCGATGTAGTTCCACCAAAAATTTCAGGTTGTAGAACTTATATTGAAGAACAAGGACTCCGCAAACTTATCCATCTATTGTCAATTGGTTTTATAGTGGAGCATCATCTAAGCTTGTGTTTCTTCTTAAGTTTTGGCCCAAGTCGACCAAAAAAGTTGCATTTATCACTTTAAGTTGACAGGTATTGAAAGTTAATTGCTTATTTGTTTCAACTTTGTTGTACTTTGAAAAGGGAAAGAAAGAGTTCGGCACATTACTAGCCGTTAGGAAGACCTCCAGAGCTCTTATTTTGTTGGGGATGTTTTAATTCGTTGCAACTCCAATACAAATGTCAGTAGAGATGATGTATATAAGGCACAAAAACTATACTCTGATACCAATTTGATATATATAAATATGAGTTCTCGAACTAGGAACAATAAAAGGGATACGTTCTTCAAGTTGAATATAATTCAAGGTCACCAAAGTCCTCAAACTAGAGTTCAATTTCAAGCAATGCCGCCACCAAAGGCTTGGTTTGTTGTCACCAAAGACAGTTTACCAAAGAATAATAATACTGCAAAAGATTTAGGATTCACTAAAGAATAATAAAACTCAACGTATAAATTAAATTTATAATTCTTGAAATTTGGCTTCCATTCTTCTCATTGATGATCAACCCTTAAATAGGGATTACAAGCCATCCATCTTCCTAATATTACTAGAACACAGTAAGGAAATAAACTAGTAAAAGGAAACTAACACAATTAGGAAACTAGCCAAAATAAACTACTTAGGCTCCAAGCTATGAGACTTTCCTAATTATTACAACTCAATAATAACTCTAACAATTATCCTAAATTAAGAAAAATAATTATTAACTACTAAACTGAAAAATAATGAATATAATAAAATAATAAATGATAGATTAATGCCCAATAGAGCTCATGGACAAGAGTTTCGTTTTCAGACTCGTATGTTCCACTTCAAACTCGTTTTCGACCATCTTAAGCTCTGAATCTCGTAAAATGTTTAACATGAAAGTTGTAGAGTTTGTTTTTATCTTCCCGTAGCCTTTTGAACCACCTGATTCTGACTTCGTATGAAGAAGTTATGGCCAAAATACGAAACTGCGTTTTGGATTGTAACGAACTTGCGAATCATATAAAAGAAGCTTTATTTCAGATCTTGCATGAATTGCCCAATAGATAATAACTATGGGACACAACTTAACAAGTACCCACCCAATAATCAAGTTGATCTTTAGCATGTTTGATCGTTGATGATTGTTTGGGTATCGATCACTTGCTCCCTTGATGCAATCCAAAACTTCCCAAGGACCCTCCTCAACCCAAACTCTAGCATTAGTAAAGACAAAGGATTAAGATGTGCCATTATATGAATAGTTTGGTTCTCATCCCTTCCAATATGACTCCATAAACACGAATTAAAAAAGCGAATTAACCGATCTAAGTCTTGGCTTATCATCCCCGGATAAGAACTTGGGAAATCCCTTTCTTTATCAAATTAACCAATGGAAACGAATCATTCTCAACGGTAATTTCGCTACATTGACATTGGATGGCCATTTGAATCTTGAAAACAACTGCTTTTGCTTATGCGATCACCGGCTCCCATCTATCAAGCCTTTGTTTACAAGCTGACCGAAGTAGCTCCCCTTTGTAGTTTCTCATAACCACACCCAAACCCACACATGGTGGATTCTAGCCCATAGGATGCTGGACACAAGTCGATAAAAGTGGCGTCTCTAGCTTCCTGGTATACCCGCAAGTAATCACACGCCTCGCCTACTACATCTGCTGCTTCATTATTAATGCTGTTTCGATAGCTTCATGAGGCCCATGCTATAACAAGCTCATTAGTATGTAACACCTGCTGTAATGCACCAAACCATTCAATAGATGTAGTGCACCGAGATGCCCCCACCGCATCTTCGAGCCGGACAGCCTCCCACTGCAGTGAACCCAGACAATCGACAATAGCATGAAGGTCTGCTCCCACATAGCTGGCAGCGATGACAAGTTGCATCTGCAACCTGAATTTTCCATTGTGTGTTAGCCCATGTCACTAACGATCCTTGGTACATTTGCCAAATAAATTGGCGGACCTTTGGTGGGACCTCCAAGCCCCAAATGAAGCACTAGAACCGTCCACCATCAACCATGAAAGTGATAGTAGATGTAAATATATGTAATTTATTTGTATTAGTTTAATTGGTTATATTAAACCCGGCCCGACCCATATATTTAGGGCCCTTTTGAGTATGTGTATATAAACGTTATGCTCATTAATGAAAACCCCAAGGGAATTTCACCAATCTGGCATATAACTAGGGGAATGGGAGGGGAGGAAGACGAAGGAGTGGTGACAGGTAGAGGTCGCGTGATGATCGATTATGTGCTATGTGCTAGTAACCGTATTACTTATTATAATAACCGTACTATTATGTGCCAAACACCGTATTTTATTAAAAAAAATATAAAACCTAGTAAGTTTTCCTATTTTTACTAGGTGGGGTGAACTTATTCAGCAAAATGCTAACTTTTCCTTCTTTTGTTGTTTTTTTTTCCTTTGTGATTGCGTGTTCCACGCAGATGGATAAAGCCGGGCTTTGGAGTGAGGTTCTCGATATTGTGACTAGCGTGTATGGAGATCTACCGTAGTTAGACTTAGTTTAATATGGACTCTTAGTATTTAACACTTATATGGTACTTTTATTTGAACGGTTTGTAATAACTAGTAACTTAGACTTTTTATTACTTTTGATTTGATGCCGATAATCTCCTCCAAACTCCGATTTAGCCTTGTATGTGTTATACTCGTATTCGGTATTTGTTATGGTATTTGGGTAAGTAGAATACGAGTATGACATATACAGCGGTAATACACCTACGATTGGCGGGCCCTCGTGAGATTAATGTTAAGTAAGGGGGCCTAGTCGCAGGTGTGTTACACTAAGATTCTCCAACAAACCTAATTAACAACCAAACAATTTCCCAAATCATTGCCCAAAAACTGAAAATTAAGAATTAAATCTAAATTCATAGTCAAACTAATTAACTCAAAACAAACCAAATAAGATTTTCAAAGTCAAATCAATTTATAAATCAAAAATTAGGGTTTATTTTCAAAACAATGTCATGGGCAATCTGCTCCCAAGGGGGTCAATGGATTGCTTGGCTAGTCAGTCGGCGCTTGGCCTTTGGCCGTTCAGCCAATCGACCGGCAATCAACGATATGAAACATAGCAAAAATGGCATGGTTGGTTCGTGATTCAGCAAAGCAAAAAGGAAAACAACAATTGAGAAAGAAGGATTACCGAGCAGGGAGACGGGCACAGGTGGTTGTCGGGCCACCGATTGACTGCCAGAATTTGCCGAAGCAGTGCATGGAGTGGAGAGCGAGAAAGAAAAGAGAGAAGAAGACGAGAGTCACGATTTTTTTTTTTCTTTCTTTGGTGAGTGAAATGGCAGAGAGAGAATTTGAGGGTTTTATTCCACGGTCACCGCTAAATGGTGGTCGTGGAAACATTATTAATTTGGTCGTAACTGATTTTGGTTGCAACGAAAGTCAGAAAAAATATATTGGAAAATTTTCATTTTGGTGCCCTGAGGTTTGGCATATTCATTAATTGGTGACCTATGATTTTAGTATTTCCACTTTGGTGCCCTGTAAATTATAAAATAGTTACACTTAAATATATTCCGTCAATTTTGTTAAGATGGTGACGTGGCAACTATTAAGAAGGGCGTTTTGGTCATTTTCTATCCTTTCCTCTCTCCTCTCCCTCACCTTACCTCTGTCATTTCCCTTCCCCACCCCCTCCTCTGCCACAACCGGTCAACCTCCATCCCTTCTCTCTCCTTCCCCACCGGCCTCCCTTCTCTCTCTCCTGTCACCCACCCTACCACCCACCTCCTTCCTCCAAACCCGCTGCCAACAGCCCACTTCCCAACCCACCCTCCTCTTCCCCTGCCCTTCACTGACAACCACCCACATTCACGACTTGCGTAAAAACCCATTGCAATAAGGTAAGCAAGTATTGTACAATTACTAATTATAGCTACAAATAGTTAAACAATCAAGTCAGCCATTGTTCATTTAACCACAAATTCAAAATGCTCCAATTTCATGAACCATACCCAATTACGTGAAAACAAACAACAAAATCACATAAAGACAAAATCATTGACTCAAAAAAAAATACATGACCTTCTCAACATCTTTAGGAGTAGCACCAACGATGGTACCGATGAATACGAGGTCGTAATTGAACAATTTAGGAGCACTCCCATTGGTAGCAAACAAAGCGGCGGTAACTCGGACCGGACCTCGGTGACTCGAGAGGTGAACTCGGTGGGAATTGGTAGCGAATCGGAGAGCTTCCTATCGACGGCTGCAGAATCGGAGGTTGAGAGGCTTTGATGATGGAGTGATGAGGCGAGATCAAACGGAAGTTGATGAAGGGATGGAGAGAGAGTGTGAAAGCTCCATTGTTGCGTAGTTTAGAAGGGTAAGCAAGGGTAACCGGAGTGGTGGTGGACTGGTGGTGGCCGCCGGAGATAGCAGAGGAGGGGAGTACAGGAGGAGAGAGAGAGAGAAGATAAGAGGTTTGCTGTGTAGGAGGAAACAAACAAAAAGGGAAAATAAAAAGGAAAAAATAAAGAGGAAAATAGAGAGTTTAAGTGGGGGCAATATAGTCTTTTAATATATTTTTGTTTTTAACAATTAAAAAAAATAGCTGCCACATCATCATCTTAACGGGATTTTTAATAGAGGTGACTGAATGTACTGAAGTGTAACTGTTTTGTAATTTACAGGGCACCAAATTGGAAATAGTAAAAACATAAGTCACTAATTAATGATTATGCCAAAACTCAGGGCACCAAAGTGAAATTTTTCCAAATATATTTGTCAATATGGTTGGACCCAAAGTGCTTTTGGATTCAACCAAACATGATAATTGATATAAGTGAAATAGTTATAATTGAAAGTAAATGGACACAGAAGATTTATTCACCTAAATCTAACGATGTAATTTAAAAGTTTTGATGGGCACCTCTTAGTGGTGGCCATAGTAAAATTTCCTGTTTTATCTTTATTTTTTTTTTTCCAAAGTTTTCTACTAGGTTTAAAAGTCTAGGAATTGATCAATTCTATTTCTAAACCAAAAAAAAAAAAAAAAAAAAAAAAGAAGTCGATTTTACAAAATAACAACTTTACCCTTTTTGAAACTCAAATCTAATTAAATCAATAATAAAGCCACATACTTTTCTAGAAAATATATAAAATTATGGGTATTAGTGTATTACATGGATGGTGGTCATGAATGCATTGGTAGAGAGAGAGAGAGTAAATACATATACTTTTCTGAAAGGGGATTGTTTTACGTAACCGGTAAATTACTAATGTAACCGATTTTTCTCTAAACTACCCTTCTCATCTCTCCTCCCTTTTTTTGATTTCTCTCTGGTTCATCTCTCATTGTCGTTAAAATGGAAACTGAGAACAGGGTGCCTCAAATTGGTTGCATAAATCACATATTTACTTATCAAATTCAGCATGGGTGGTTAAAAAAAGAAAAAACAGTATCAGCATGAATTTTTGTTAGCTTTAACTTTTGAGTGAGCCAAATTCATAATTGAAGTGACACATATCTAATGTTGAATAAGATTTGCTAAAAGAGATTATCAAACACAAATGCCCAATGTGATTCTGAGACAAAAAGTTTTGGTTTTATGTGAAAGATTAGTGCCGCAAAAGGGTATGAACAAACAACTTAATTCAAATATTCAATAATTTCATTGCATTCAAACAAGAAAAAAGAAAAAAAAACAGGAAAAAATACAGATCTGCAACTGCAGTGTAAAGCTCGCACCACCCTTCCCCCACCCCTACCCTCACCCTCACCCTCACCGCCACTCCAGAACCCAGCCCCTCCCCGCCTAGAAACCGCTTGATAGAGTCAACCACAACCGGGTCAATCTTTGACGACGTAGATCCCACCGGAGATCTTGGCGTTTCACGACGAGATCTTCAAATTTGGGTTTGGGTGACGATGCCTTGGTGTTTCGTGTTTTTCCTGTTCACTCTTCCACAAATCTGCTTTGCTTTTCTCTAGTGGTTTTTTTAAATGGTTGGTGAACATTTCACATCTTTTCATGATTGATTTACAACAATTGATGTTCCAATATCAATCTGTGGTGCAAGTTTCTAGTTCTGGGTGGCGTTCAAGGTGCAAGGTTGAGGGATTTTGGGTTGAAGTGAGGTTGAGAAAATTTTGGGTTGCAATAGAAAAGGGTGTTTTGGGAATTTTTGGGGTAAAAATGGTTACGTTCAGTAATTTTCTTGTTACGTTAAGCTGTTTCGTTCTGAAAATATATGAAATGGGTATTACATGGGTGGTGGTCAATTACACTGGTGGAGAGAGAGAGAGAGTAAATCCATATACTTTTCTGAAAATATATGAAATAGGTATTACATGGCTATTGGTCAATTGCACAGTGGTGGCAGCTGGTGGGGGGAGGGAGGGAGAGAGAGAGAGGAAGATGAACAACTAACGTAAAGAGGGTGGGAATCCAGATGCAAATTACGTCTAACTGTGTAGACGTTTAACAACGTTTAGGGGAGAAACGCTAAGTAGTAGTCTTTATCTTTTTTTTTTTTTTTTTTTTAATAGAAACAGGGGTGGGGGATCAAGTGGTAGTCTTTAACCACAAAGTCACACTTTAAAGGTAACTTTTTCGAAAAAAAAATAAATAAATTATTTATAATGTAGTTTGTGACACAAAGTTTGGGTAGTTTCTCACGAAAAATCCAAGCCTAAACTTTACGGTAAATTTGAGAGAGGCATACTGAGGTTTTGCCAAATTACACATTGTATACTAATGTATGATAAATTACGTTGAGGTATACCAATTTTGCAAAACTTACTGCAAATCACAAATTCGTTGACCGAAGCACATGAAATGACAATAATACCCCTGAAAGAGGTATGGACCTATCCCTCATAAAATGTTAAGATAAAGATTAAAAAACAAAAAACAAACAAAATATATTATAAAACTCAATTAACAAACAGATTAGTAGATGTAAGCACGACAATTTTCTAAAAAAAAAATTAGGGCTAAATTTACATTTTTCTTTACAAGTTTCAATCAGTTATATTGAGGGCAATACTGTCATATAATTGTTAAGTTGAGTTCACATCATTAATTTCTGGCCGTAATCTCACCGAAGTATACCTCAATGTAATTTCTCAAACATTTGTATACATATGTGCGTTTTGTCCAAACCCAGTATACCTCATTGAAATTTACCATAAATTTTATAAAAAAAAAATATACTTTATAAAAGGTGCGAAAACGTGAAGTACGGATTTTAAATTTAATAATTCACAGTATACGATTTGCAAAACATGCATAGCCAAAGTAGCGCTCACATCATCAACCGTAATCGGAGTCATAACCTCGAGAGCAACGCCATGGCTTTTCTTCTTAACTAAAGTGCCATCAGTAATGGCATTTCTTAGCAAGTGCCTCAGTGTTGCCGACAAAGTCTGGGCTCATAGAAGTCAAATTCCGTCTTGATAGTGCATACGTTATATGTTAATTTGACACTCTATCACCTATATTTCTCATATCCCCCACTTTTCCTTTCTCTTTCTCTCAAATCAGAGGTGTTTTGTTGGCAATGGTTGAAATGGAAGTAATAGCACTGACAACAAGCCATTAGCACCGAATGGAGAATGAGGAGGTACGAGTCAATGGGGATAGTGGAGACGTTTGTGATTGGACTTAACGTAGAGCCTTGATCAACCAAATGGGTTATAGTCGCCGATGACCCGCAAACTTTATCCAGGTACAAAGCCCTGTTTCCGGGCTTATCTTTAGTCTTAATTTGAATTCTCCTCCCTATTCCAACTGAGCTTTCCCAGATTGTGTCTACGGTGGGTATTTTCGATGGCAAATTCGATCACAACTCATTAATGAAAAAAAATGGGTTTTATTGCAGTAGATGGGAGATAAATAGATGAACAATAGCAGAAACTCTCCTACTATCATGACTCCGTATTTATTCGAACTTTGAGCAATTTCTTTTTCCCTAAATTATTGTGTACAACCGTCTAACTGTTACATATCCAATTCAATGGTGACTTTTCCTAATTTATGGGCTACTTTTAACGACTCAGGTGTAATTTTTTACAATTTAATGTATTTTTGTAAAATTAACATAAGCTATATTCCAAAAAACTAAAATAAAAAAATGCAAATTCTTAGGTACAATTGACTAACCTTTAAACGACCAATTCCAATTGTGACTTTTCGCAACTTATGGACTATTTTTAGCGACTTAAGGATGCCTTTTTATAATTTAATGTATTTTTATAAAATTAACAAGTTGTAAAATATATGAAAATGCTTATTTTAAGAAATTAGGAAGTTTTATCCTTGGAGTTTAAGATAATTTGCACTTTATTCTCTTTCTAAGTTTATTTTTAAAAGAAAAAGTATTTGTTAATAGTAATCTAGAAAACCACTAAAGAGGAAAAGCCATCATCTATAATTAATCTAGTTACAAATTAACCCTGTTACATTGGACTTCCAAAAAAGAAGCCTACTCCCCTAATAGAGAAGCTAAAAAAGTTATGTGATTCCAAAAAATTTCTACTGACAGTGATGATCAAGAAAACACTCGTGTAGTTTTCTCTAACCCAATCCTTCATTTTCACACACCAACGCCTCCTCATTTATTTCATAAACCTTTTCCTTACACCACAGAGGTTGTGCCAATAGACAATGCAAAAATAAATATAACTTTATCGCACTATTAGACAGTAAGAAGCACAAATATCTTGTAAAATAACAACTTTTCATTTGTGTCGTATATCATTAGGTTTTTCAACTTACCAAGCGCCAAAGTATTATATTCAAGATTATTATTGTTATAATTATTTTTTATAGGCAAGGAACAATTGATGAAATTGTTTTATAAAATTAAAACGTGCAAGCTATCCAAATATTTTCAAGTTGGGGACTTTGACATGTTTTGACAAGCCTAGAAAGATGAGTTTATTATCTTATTGCTTTCCACATTTCGCTAAAATTATCTTATTACTTTCCTCATCTCGCTAAAATTCTTATATGTAGTTTATAGAGATATTAATTTTACTCCCTCTATCCCTAATTAAAAGTGTCGCTTCGTAATCCGCAACTCACATGAATNGAGTATCATTCTTATAAAAAAAAGAATATTAATTTTCTTAAGAATTTAAAACCTTGAGTGCGTAATTCAACTGGTAGGTGTTCTAAAATCTATTACAAAGGTGATTATTGTAAATTGTCTTAGGGATACTAAAGATTTTGCAAGTCATTAAATTTAGGGTGTATGGGATTAGTGACATATCATGGATACCGATATTATCTTAAAAATTAGGGCCCATGGATTAGTGAGACAAACCCTGGATATCCATGTTATTTAAAAAAAAAAAAAAAAATATCAAAAGCTTGTTGTTTATGGGTTTTAGTTGTATTATCTTTTTTAGGTCAAATTCAGATTAGTTCCTTACTTCTATTAAGGTTCTTATTCTTAGATTTTTTTTATTATTATTATTATTATTATTATTTTGTATGCATAGAGGTGCAATTTAGATTTGTAAGAATATTTTCTAACCATTTATCCATTTTCTATTGTTTTATATGAATCCTAACGTTTTGATTTTAATCAGATACGAGGAAGACTTCTTCCTGCAGACAGGCAATATTACAGAGCTTGGCGTGGTGTGGGGCATGGTTATACAATTAACATACCAATGTTGGAGAGTGGATGCACAGATGCGGATTATATAGAGGTTTTTCACGAGATTGTTATGCATATTGCTCGTGATTCCGATCTTCAGATTGTGTTTGTCTTTGCTGGGTAGGATGTATATCTCAATAAAGGCTCTGCGGAAGGATCAACTTTAGCTGTAGATTGGGCACAGTGGCGATGCAAATTGCGTTCACAATGACATAAATACATCAACATTTTGTAATATATTATAATAATATAATATAGTATTATATAATAAAATTATAGTTCCGTGAGTTCAATTTACCACTTATTTAAAGGGGATTGCTTTACGTAACCGGTGAATTACTCGACGTAACCAAAATTTCCTGTACTACCCTTCCCATTTCTCATCCCCTTTCTTCATTTTTCTCTCTAACCATTCAAACCCACTTACCAATCCAAAATATACGAGTACAAAATAATTGCATAAAACAAATTGCAGCAACAATGGAATAGACAAATGATCAAATTAAATGGTGAAATTGTTGACTGATTTGGATCCTTGATTGTCCTCCCTTTTCCACAAAAGAAGCTCTATGGAAGCCCTTTTCTCTCATGGAAGAAAGTGACGACATGTACACCAGTATTCAACCACCATTGAATTCTTGTTTTTCGATCGATTAGCAGCACTTCATCAAATCAAGTATTAAAATTTTACATTACATTAGGAAATCAATTTCCAAATAGAAATGTAAACCAAAAAAATAAAAAATAAAAATCAATTTCCTCGTAAAGAAGAAAAGAGAAGAAGAAACAACGAAATTTGAAGAAATTTTACATTACACATGCCTGAGGTGGCTGAGACAGAGGAATGGAGCGCGGTGGCGATTGCGGTGGGATGTCTTGGGGGAGGCGGGTTGGTCGAGGTGGGCTGGCTTGGGGTAGATCGCGGGATCGAGGTGCTCGGTGGTTTCTGGTGGTGGACAGCGGGGTTTAGGGAAGCAAGACGGTGGTCGGGGAGGGAGGGGTGGCAATGGGAGAGAAAGAGGGCGGGCTGGGCTGTGCTGCACTGGGCTGGACATGGGGTTTGCCGGTTGGAGAAGGGAAAGGTGAAGGGGTGGGAGGAGAGGACAGAGGAGAGAAGAGGGAGGAAAGTGGAGTTGCAAAATGAAAAGGGTATTTTTGAAAATTTTTGTGATAAAAATGGTTACGTTAGTAATTTTGCTGTTGCGTTAAGCAGTTTCGTATTTAAAAGGTATCTCCGCCGCTTATTATGCAGGTAAAATTTGTGGTTTCAAATGTTATATATATTCTTATTGCTTAAACAAAAGGTTATGATACATGGTCATTAGCTCACAATGATATTCAACTGATTTTTCAAGAGGAACTATTTTACCTTATAATAGATTGATATATTCAAAATTGTTGTATGTTGCCATTGAAGTTGCTTCTGGTTAATTGATTACAGCGTTTGCTTTGGTGACACCATCAGACCAGGTTACTATTGCAGCGCGTTGCCTTCTAAGGATATAGTATTTTTCGAATTCATACATTTATCTTTTCAGATAAGAAAACATTATTTATATTTGTTTGCGAAATAACATGCACAATAATGAGTAAAGGTTTAAGAATGGGTTTTTAATTGATCCTTTTTTCTAACTCCTCTCATACAGTTGTCGCGCTACCTTAGCAAAACCTTCCCCCTTATCTCTGCAATAATCTCATTGCTCCATGCGTTTTCTTTGATGAACTTCCACTTTTTGCATGAAGCAATAGTGTAACACTCAAGTGCTATAATGGAAAAATGTGAGAATTGTGATTGGTTTATAAGTGATGGAGTCCAGCCACTTAAAAAACAACGCCTTCCCTTTTTGGGCTAGAGTGGCACTTTCTAAGTGCATATTGGGGCACTTCCCATCGTTGTGGGTTGTGTTGTGATGGTAGTTGGCTGGACTGTTATAATTGGTATCAGAGCAACCCTGCAACCGTAGGCTGAGCGTGTTAGGCCTATAGAGCCCAGGTTAGTTGCCACCTAGTAGGGGTGGGTTCTACTTCTAGGGCCAGATGAGGGCCCAAAGCGCAACGAGGACGTTGCGTTCTTACTTGGGGGAGTTTGTAACACCCAAATTCCTACATCGAAAGATTGTTTGGAGTATGATTGCATTATAAGTGATGGAGTCCATCTACTATATCAACAAGGCCTTCCCCTTTTGGGCTTAAGTGACCCTTTATATGGGCCCATTTGGGAACTTCTCACCGTCATGGGTTGTCTTGGGGCGACACTTGGGCTGGACTGTTACAGTTAGTATCAGAGCAACCCTGCGACCGTGGGATGAACCTGTTGGGCCTATAGAGTTTAGGTCAGCTGCCACCTACCAAGGGTGGGTTCTGGGGTCAGATGAGAGCGCAAGGTGTAACGAGGACATTGCGTTCTTAAGTGGGGAGTTTGTAACACCCCAAATCCCACATCGAAAAAATGTGAGGATTGTGATTGGTGTATCAGTAATGGAGTCAACAACTTAAACAACAAGGTCTTCCCCTTTTGGGCTTGAGTGGCCTCTTCTATGGGCTCATCGGGAGACTCTCACCGTTGTGGGTTGTGTTGCAATAGTAGTTGTGGTAGACTGTTACAGATAGCCTTACATCCTTGTACCTCAAATTGTCTCCACCACTCCTATCTCCACAATCCCGGCCTCAAACCGAGCAAGTGTAAACTCTGATAGGAGGAAATTATGGTCCCAACGATTATTTTGCGCCAGCCGTCTGCCTACACCTAAAACTCCCTTCGTTTTATTTGCTTTACTAGACTAGGCATGAGACTTCAGCGTACCTTTTCCTTGAGTGTGATATATAGCCAGGCACCTTTGAAGTAGGTTGTTTGGTTTTGGAGGATATTTATTGGTGTTCCATTCTAGTGTTGTGGCGGTTTTACATATGCGATTTATGTGTTTTGGCAAGAGGAAGGAAAAGAAGGTTTGATGGCACAATGCTTTCTCCACGGTGTTATGGTACATCTGGTTAGAGAGGAATGCTCGGGTGTTCAAGTGGGTTTGTGCTTGCCCAATTTTGCTCTAGGATAGGATGACTTATCTTGCTTCTTTATGGGCTAAAGCGGCTGGTTTATTTAGGGGTTACACTATTTCAGAGATTCAATATAATTTGGCCAATTTGTAACTGTCATTGTAACTGTTTCTTTGGCACGGATATCTTATCCTCTATGTCTATGCAACTGATTCCCCATTGTAGACACCCTTACCGGTGTCTCCTAAGTCCTACACCGCCCGATGATGAGCACAATAGCGCGCTTGGAATTGATGAACACTTAAAGCAAGATTTTATCTTTGGCACCTCGCTCTCTCATAAATTTTCCCCTCATATTTGCTTTAAGCTTTCCCAAACTTCAAACGGATCTTAAATCAGAGTCCTGAATCAAAAATTATGCAATTTTGAAGTTTTCAGCCCAAAACCGACCTACGGATCCAAAATCGGCCCATGGCCTATGGGAAATACCCGAAAATCAAGTACAATCACTTCTCGACCAATCACACGCGTTGAAAAGGGCTCAGTGCACCCAAAAACCCGCGATGAGGTCTCATCGCAAAAGCTGAGCAGTGCGCGCCTAGCGAAGGGTGACTGCATGGGCGAGCAGCTTGAGCGCCCGGGCGCTCAGCCCTTGTAACACCCCAAATTTTCTAATAATTTATTTAAATAATAAACCATTTTTATATTTTGAAAACAATTATAATTAAAAGAAACTTAGGGTATTACTGCCACATTTATCCAAAAGAGAATAAATGCAAGGTTAATAAATTAAACAAAAGTAATTAATCTATTTATTAACCAAATTGTCTAAATGTTGTCTAAATGGATTATTCAAACTAAACAAATCCAAAATCCCAAAATAAATAACCAAGATAAATGTCTAGCAATTCTATTACATAAGTCCCCCATAAAATCCATCTTTAATAACCCGGCGGCCTCACCAAGCGACATCATCTCCTGTAAGAAAAAAGAAAGAAAGAAAAACAAAATACAAAAGAAATAAAGTTAGGGAAAACGAGTAAGCAATATCCTACCCCATAAAAACACTTTCGAAAACACTTACCTTTATTTTGAAAAATCATTGAAAACATTTGTATGCACAAGTAGACAAGCACACGCACACGATCAAGTTAATTTAAAAAATCTTGCTTAAGGGTGATCACACTCACATAATATTTCACATAAATCCGTTTTTTAATTAATCAATGAGAGGTAAGAGAGCGGGAGTAGACCGAGTGCGAAACTCACACCGCCTACACCAATAACAACATTCGGGTATCGCCTTAGTCATAAATCTTGGCCATATCAATTCTAGAGTGTGCACACCCCCTCTAGTAGCCCAAGTCTACGGTCACTAAATAGAGGAAAATAACGGGGAATCAACCATCCCAGAGCAACAACCGTCTTTGTGCCCCTTACATAATAAAATATAATGGGGAATCAACCATCCCAGACCAATATATGCCCATTTCAGCGCTCTGTTTACTCCTAGGAGTACCAACTAGGAGTCTTACCCTCATTAGTTCATTTTAACACATAGCACATAATTAATTCAATTAATTCCAAATAACCAAAATAATATTCAAGACTATAATAATCATTTCGATCCTTTTCTCCAACTCTAGACATCCATGTCTAGTATAAAATGACTTTTACAAATCGATTTCACAAATAACTCATAAATAAATTCTTATCGCCATTTTG
This sequence comes from Mesembryanthemum crystallinum, assembly GCA_030267885.1. Lineage (NCBI taxonomy): Eukaryota > Viridiplantae > Streptophyta > Magnoliopsida > Caryophyllales > Aizoaceae > Mesembryanthemum > Mesembryanthemum crystallinum. Next base: position 95 of record BSSO01003214.1, on the reverse strand, counting down.
CCATTCATATGAGCCAAATGTAATTCTATCTATTTAAGAGTATGCAACAATAACATAACTAATTTCCATAAACACATATAAATCATGCGTTAACT
>BSSO01003213.1:0-17040 GCA_030267885.1 Mesembryanthemum crystallinum | reverse complement strand
AAAAAAAAAAAAAAAAAAACAATACAAAAGAAAAAAAAAAGAAGCAACCAAACAAACAAAGATAGCCAGCCTCGGTGCTGAACGGCAAGATTTTTACCAAGGAAACACCCGCTTTTATAGGTAGTATAACTAGTAAAATTGTACCCGTGCAAGAAGCACGGGGTAGTTTAGATTGCGTAGTCTATTTATTAAATTTATGATATGCATACAACATAAAACAAAGAATTAAAAACAAACACAGGAAATTAATAAAATAGGGGACACTATCCCAAAGTAAATCAAGGAATCCCAAAAGTAAAATTGGATTCCTAACCAAAGGCAAATTTAATCTTTGTTTCAGACAAAATCACCTCTAAAGCATTGTTCATAAACAAAGAAAAAAAGAAAGTGCCACAATCAGATTTGACAATCCCAAAAAAAATAGTAGTGCCACAATTTACTTCCTAAGGCAAGTTTCAAAAATTAAGTGCAAAGTTGCCAAATTAGCACAAAATACCTATACTAGGTGCAATCAAACAAACAAACAAAAACAAAAATGTATAATGTTGTATGAGGGTGCAATCAAGTTAAAAACTTTCTTATCTCTCCTCAGGTCTTCTGCAATTTTAGATAACTTTCTAACAGCAAGGCTTGCGTTCTCTTACTTTGCTTCAACAGGGCTAACTCGGCTGGGGCTGTCTCAACAGGAGCTGCCTCGCTAGGGCCTGGATAACTCCGACGGTGCTGATGCACACTCCTCTCTTTGACCGTCAAAACTTCCCAACACCTGGAAGTATCACAAACCTTCGTTGTCTTGTGGCGGTCCTACAAAGTAAAAAAATAAATTAAAACTTGGCGTGTGGCGCATCTACAAAGAAAAATAAATAAGTTTTTTACCTTTACGTGAGCCTTAAGCAAGTGTGGGAAAACATGATTACAGTCTGATATGGTTCACCTAAAAGGTCCATACTTGTTGATGTTAGGCATGCTATATACCAAAAAAATAAAAAATAAATAATATGAGTACCGGTCATGTCATATTATAGGCCTTAGGGCGAAAAGCAAATAATGGACCCTCTAAACGAACCAATATATTACTAATGTGTACAATTTAGTATATTAAAATATAATATACCGTAATGTAAAATAATATAATTATACAATAATTTATGTGCCTCTTTTAGCTAAGCTCTGGGCGAGCACCCTTATTGCCCTCCCTCAACCCTTTTAGCCTTGTGCCCTGGGCGAGCGGGCGAGCGCCCTTGTTGTCCTTCCTCAAGACCGGTCCTGAATATGACACAAAGTTTTTATAAATAGAAGAAACCCGAGGTAAAACGCATAAACTTAAACATAAATCACTAAAAATCAAGTTCCATACTCTTGATATTACACAATTAGGGTCAAATGACACAAATTAAATATCAATGCCAAAGAAGTTGCGAACCAAAAACTATGACATTACATAAAGCTCTTGTGCAGTGAGAACATCTAAACTACAATGCCATACAAGGAAACGAAATATGCGAAAAGCATTCGGATGATCAATTTCCACATTTTGAATAATGAAAATCATCAAAAATTAATGTCACTGATGAAAGCAAAGAAGAGAGAGGAGAAAGAATTACCTGAAAGGAGTGCGACGACCAGAGAGATCGAAAGGAGAGCGAAGTGAACCCGATCAACGACGACGATCGTCGGAACTCCAACGATGGCGAGTAATCGAACTCAGAGACTGAAAAGAGATTGGAATTTTGATCCGAATTCGCTCGGACTGATGGAACCCTCTTAAAGCCCTAGCATTCCAACGAATAGGGAAAAGATTTGGTTTCTTGATCTTTGAGAGTTGAGAGTTGAGATTTTTCTTATTTTGATTTTTCTCTTCAGTTTTGAATTACTATTTTGACCTTTCAAGTGTTAGCAGATGACTAATTTTGCAATGGTAGCTTGGGGAATTTATGGAAGCCCAAAATTATGGCAGGATATCACAATCCTGGGCATCCTTNAAAAAAAACATTTTTGGTTTCTCCAACACTTATGTTTGTTGGGCTTAGTTTCGTTGGCACGTTAACCTAATATATAATTGTTGGACCGCCGAATTACCAGATCGGTATTAAAAAATGACATCTTTGCTAGATGGGTATTTTAATTTACGTCGGTACCTAATAGGTATTAAAAAAAATGCAAAAAAGTGCACATACCTTCTTTTTTTTTTAATATTTCCGGTGAGAATCTTATGGCAAATCTGATTTTTTGTAATTTGAACCTCATTTTAATCATTTTGTACTTCTATTTTGCCAATTTCTTAGCTCTCCTCTTTTTTCCCCTTTCTTCTTTCACTTGACAAGATGGACAGAAGAAAACGTTAGAGAGGACCATTGCTGAGGTCGAACATTCTGAAATTGGTGGAAGGAGGAATCTTTTGTGGTCCATTGCTGCATCTGGGTAGTTGTGCAAAAAGGTAAGTTACATTATGTTTGTTTAATCAAGTTGATTAGTTTAATTAGACAATGCATGTGGTGTTATATGTGTGATTAGAGTAATGTAATTGTTTAAGGTTGTTTTGGCTTAAATAAACCCCAACACCCTAACTTTCAAGTGTCCTTTTTATCATATTGTTAACTTATTTTTTTTATTATTTATTTATTTATTTTTATTTTTTTTACAATTCTAGATGTCATCATCAGATAGTGAGGGTTATGGTTATAAAGATTGCACTGGGATTTTAGTAAAATTCCATCATGGAGGAAGGTTTGATTTGAGTAGTAGAGAAGGCTATGTGGGTGGAAAATGTGATAATATCACTATTGAGTGGAAAATGTGATAATATCTCTATTGAGTTGTGGTGTTTTAGTATGGATGAATTGAAAACTCAATTAAGGAATTTAGGTTACCAAAATTTGCATCTTTCGTGGTTTAAAGAACCTAGGGTTCCTCTTTAGAATGGAGTATTGAAGGCTTTGATAACTGATGAGCACTTTGAGAGATTGTACTACTTTGCTGAGGAGCACACTTTGATTGATATATACTCAACAACACATGTAGTTGATAAGCATCAAGAGGTTGAAATGGGTGAGCTTTTTATGAGTGATTTGTTGCCCTTAGAAGTCCCGGCCAAACTACCCAAGAAACACAACAAACACCCCAATTCAATGAGCCCATTAGCTCTCATGAAACAGAATATGAAGCCCAACAAACACCCCAACCCATTAGCTCTGTTGCCCCACCTGAACTAGAAACACAACCCCAGCCTTATGTTTTTGTTTCTTCTTCTTAAAAAACAACCTGATATTGAAACCCCGCCGAGACCATTATTTCCCCTTATAAAACCTTAGACCATCAACCCCATCCCACTGTCACTCATATATCCCCACTGGTGAATAGAGTAGGGTCTACAGGGGTAATGTGAATGTAGGGAGTGGTTTGAATGGTGGCAAGGATGATAGCTATGGTAGCGATGGTGGTCTGATTACTGACAGAGGAAACAAAGCACGAGGATCAGACAGAGAGGAACAACATGAAACAAAACATGATGGCACACATAAATCCCAGAAGTGGCCACCCTTTTTAACCACTTATGAGGGTACGTAGTTATCAATCAGATCAAAGGTCCTCTGATGATGAAAGGCAATTAACTGAAGATGAAGAAGAAGATGATGAGGTAAAGAGGAGAAAACCTGCAAAGATTCCATATCCAACCTTAATGAGAAGAATGATATGAGATCAGTTGAGTTCCAAAAAGGGCTGAAATTTCCTACCCAGAAAATATTGAAAAATGCCATCCTTTGGTATTCAATTCAATAGCACAAGGATTTAATCTATATGAAGAATGACAAAAAGAGGATCCATGTGGGCTAATCTGGTTGTTTTTGGGAGATGTCTGCAGGGAAATGAGGATATATGTGTCAGATATGAGATCAGTTGAGTTCCAGAAAGGACTGCACAAGGATTTACTTTTATTTGTGTCGCCAAGTACTATTTATGGCTTCAATTTCGGATTTGTCGCCCAAAATTGAACATTTTGATCGCCCAAGCTATTTTTTCTTGTAGTGCAAGAGTGCTTTATGAAAAAACTGACATAAAGAGAACTTAACTTTAGGATTAACATCCAATTGTCAAATCCACATAAACTTCCATACTAATGACTCATCTTTTTTAACATCAAGGCCAAGCCATGTGCACTACTGCAGAAATGTGAATCTACGTCGGCTAAACTATGTCCGTTTTTCAAAATGGATGTAAAAAAACATAATCTAGGTTGGTTATCTAGGCAAAGAGGAACCGATGTCATAAATTTTATCTACATCGATTATTAAAACAACCGACTTAATAAATTAAATTTCTATTCCAGTTAAAAAACCGACTTTGTAAAAGGCCCTGTTCAGGATGGTTGTTAGTTGCCAATATTTGGTTTCGAAAACATTTATGCTATCTCAGGCAACATTATCCTAACATCTAATGTCTAGCCATTTAGCCACCATGCATTTAATTAAATGTTCTTCATTTTATTTAGGCCATTAAAAAAAACTAACAGCGTTAGACATCCATAAGGAATAGTATGTACGACATACATTAAATAAAAGTATAGTTGCACCACAAGCACATTTCAAAAACTTTGAGTACCACATGAATTTCTTCAAAGTACAGAAGTATCTCAAGAAATTTCTGGAAAAAAAAAAAGAAGAAAGAATTTAAAGAAAAAAAGAATGGAAGTCAAAAAATCTGTAAATGCACTTTATGGTATACACAATCAAAAGCTAGAACCTGATTACCTGATGATTACTCATCAATCATCTACTTTCATTTGCATCATACATCTAAGGCTTCACAATTGTCATGCTTAATTTTCAAAATTTATCCTTGATCTACCTAAGCAGTACTTTTCGTATTAAGGGGTCTTTAAAATTAGTTAGGGGAGAACAGCAGTTGGGGGATGGGGCTAGTGAGGAAAGGGGGTTGCCTGGGCTGGGGGCAGAGGAGCGAGAAGGGAAGAAGGTGTAAATTATTGCCCACATCTGTGAAACGCTATTTACCAACACTTCGTGGTTGCCAACATTTCCAACTTCATCATACCATCTGTAACTTCATTGTATAACATCTATAACAATTTCATCCTTCTATAATTGTTATTTCATTGTAATCGTAACTTCATTGTCATCGCAATGACGTTGCACGTATTTTTCAATGACGTTGCAAGTGATAAATAATGAAGTTATATTTGTTGGGCAGCCTCCGAGTGTAGGCAAATAGCTACTCCCGAGTGTAGGCAATAATAATTGGTGATTTTGGTAATTAGATCCAGATTTTTAGCTTAAAAAAATTTGGAAAAATTTCCTTGAATTACACCGAGATTTAGTAAAAATACACTAAGATATACTGACATTTTGGAAAATATAATGAGGTATACGAATTTATAACTGTTAGGTTCAAGCCCAAAATGTTGTTGGGCCCGAGGGCATCGGGTTGTAGGGGTGAAGGTCCCAAGGTTATTGGGTTAACTAGTAGAGGGGGTCGTGTAAGCGGGTAGCTAGAAACACGAGCCAAAAACCGAGCCATGAAGCAAAAGAGGACGAAGAAGCAGCGAATGCTTGCTGGGCAGCCCACCCGGGCAAGTGGCTGGGCAGAATGCCCAAGTCTGCTTCAGCAAGTCCCCGACCCGGGTGGGTGGCCCAGGGACCCGGGCGGGTCGTGCCTGCAGGTTGATCCGTGAAGCTTTTGCGGCAAGTTTGTTATGAAGACCAATTTCCATATTTTGCATTACTCCCTCCGTTCTTGTGAGTGGCGGAAAACCAAGCGTCACCTTCATTGTAGAACGGAGGTAGTATTATTTTAGATTCCTAATTTGATGTAATTTCCTATTTACTAGATTATGTATTTAGGAAATATTATCTTGTAAACTTTTAGGAACTTTCCTACTTGTGCTATGATTAGGATTCTAAGATAATTAGCTTGGGGAAGGGGTTTTCCTTGTTGGAGTCCAGTTAGGACTTATAGAAAGGGCTATGTCTATATAATGACTTGTATGGCTTATGAACTTTGTATCCTAGACAGAGCACTAAATTAGTTTGATAGAAAGTGCTTGAGGAAGAAAACCAAACACAATTGTGTAGAGTGGTTATAGTGGATTCATGGTTTTTCCCAGTTGGGTTTTCCACGTTAAAAATTCTTGTGTGTTTTGCATACTTTAATCCCGTTTTTCGCACCAAATTCCCTAACGTTAATTGCACCTTTTGTTTTCTTTTATGGGATTTAGTAAATCATACTTTGGGAACCATCAAAAACAATAGTAATCCATCAAACACATGCAAACGAACCATTTAGATGTTCCCAATAACCCCGATCAATGCTTTTACACCCCTTAACATGTCCCTCCTTCAATTTCAAACCTAATGGCTTCTCACACCCATTACTTCTTCAACCCAATGAATACTGTAGTCATTTCGATCACTGAAATCATGAGTTGCATAAAAATGGTATACCTCAATATATTTTGTCAAACCTCTGTATACCTTATTGTATTTTTATCAACTCTCAGCTTACCTCAGTATAATTATCCCAAAAATTTTATTATCATCAATAATTAATTAATAGATTAATAAGATAATGATTAAACATAATTAGTAACTCATTGTAAGTTGTAACAGTGAGCTGACGGAGTTGGTTACTAGATCATTATTGTGGGGCAGAATTGAACTTGGTATTATTTATATATACTTCGCATCTTGGGATTATATTTATTTAATGGGCAGAACTTCGGATTACTTATCCCAAATTTTCTAAATTAAAATTGAGAGTTTGCAGATGGTATAAGGTTATACTTTGAAACTTTAGGGGTATCATGTGAAAGCACTGTTTATATACAATATATGAGCATTTATGAAAATTTGCTATATATACACCTCTTTAAAACACGATAAAAATACGTTAACTTGTAAAAAGTCATCACCAAATCATTAAAAGTAGCTCATAAATTACGAAATTCACCCCTAAATTAGGTTGTCTAACGATTAGACGATTATGCGCAAGAATTTGTGTACCCAATGATTCATTTCATGACCCAGTAAAATATCTTCTAGCAAGGTACGAACAAGTCCTATGGCCCTGTTTGGCAATGTATGGTGAAATTGACAGTTGGCTGATGGCTGGTAGATGTTGGTTGGTTGTATTAGCTGCTTTGACCGGTTGGTAACAATAAGAGGTGTTTGGTAAAATTAGCTAGTCATTATTAGCTGGTACCTTGTAAATATCTTAAAACAAAACTCACCAGCCACAAGCCAACTCCAAAAGTTACTCATAGTGGCTTTTTAAACTTGGCTGCGAGGTACCAAAAACCAACCTAACCAACCATTTACCAAACACTTTTTTTGACTGATAGACTGATCAAACAAGCTAAAATTGCCTAAAGCCAATCTAAAAACCATTAACCGAAACACCCCCTATATGGCTATGTTGTGGTGTGGCGTCAAATTTATATCCATGGATTCAAATCCATTCTCTCTCTCCAGCATTTGTTTCCCCCAATTGTCCTACACTTGTAGAAAGCTCCATTCTCATACAATTCCAACCTCTCACATATTCCACATCATCAGATTTACAATCCATACCAGCCAATCAACAACCAGATAACCTCCCATTGTCCTACAACCCATTATCCAAATCCACTCAAAATCTGTCCAAACACAAACCACACAAAAACCCAAACCAAAGCACACAACCTCATCTCTCTTTGTTATCACATCTTATTAAACCCCACTCTCCCACTCACCTCTCTTTTGCATTCCCTCCAACACCTAGTGATCACATTATCCTCCAACCTCCCACCCCTCTCCCAGCAATGGCCACTGTCACCTCCTCCGCCGCCGTCGCCATCCCGGCCTTCACCGGCCTCAAGTCCTCCACCGCTACCACCACCACCACCACCGCCAAGGTCATCAGAGCCGCCGCACCCGCCGCCCCAAGGCTGGCTGTTAAGGCCTCCCTGAAGGACTTCGGCGTCGCCGCCGCCGCCACCGCCGCCGTCGGACTCCTCGCCGGAAACGCCATGGCATTGGATGTTCTCCTCGGAGGCGACGACGGATCGCTAGCCTTCGTCCCCGGCGACTTCAGCATCGCCGCCGGCGAGGAGATTGTGTTCAAGAACAATGCAGGATTCCCACACAATGTGGTGTTTGATGAGGATGAGATTCCATCAGGTGTTAATGCCACTGCCATTTCAATGAACGAGGAAGACTTGCTTAATGCTCCAGGGGAGACTTACAAGGTGAAGTTGACTGAGAAAGGGACTTACCGTTTTTACTGTTCACCTCACCAGGGTGCTGGCATGGTTGGCAAAGTTACTGTTAACTAAATAATGTTTGTAATCTACTACTGCTTGTTTGTTGTAGAGAGACATAAATATTGTCTATTGTTACTACCATGATCAAGATTTGTGTAATATTTTGTTTTTGGTGGTAATTTGAGCTAGTGATTGCGACTATTGGCAACTTGGGTTGAGGCTAATGTTTTGTACTTAATAACATATACTGTGTTCAGTAATATCTTTCACATGTTAAGTAAGTTTGAGGGTTCGAATTTATGAATGGAGAATATGTTCTACTGAAATATGTTTCACCGGTTTAGTAAGTCCGAGGGTTCAAATTTTATGAATGCAGAACATGCTTTGCTGGGGGAACTGAACCCATTTGTAGCGTAACCAACCTCGTGCGAACATAATTAGTTCTGCCCAAATGGTTCAGGTAAACTGCATTTGAAACCAAGAAATCTATTTCTTTGTTATGTTAGCTTTGATTAGTCTATATATGAAACCTAGTTAATTAGAGCTTGAACTGAAATTGAACAAGTGTAAATGGATAATGGATGATCGAATAGTATGCAATCTTATTAGGCCAGCTTTGGATAATGGATGGCAATGCTTGGTGATTGGAGACAAAACTTTGCTGATTAAGGAACTCATGTCGCAAACCATAATCTAAAGATTACAAGGAAGATTACCAACCAACAATCAACATGTTCTTTTACCAACATAGTACTAGTATACAATAGTATTAGTAGCAAATCTGGGACAAAAGTGACAAACTCGGGGGAAAACTACCAACCATGGTATTCATTCTCTAAAATACAGTATACATCTTTGGTACTGCATTACAAATCAATACAACTGTAATCCTCACTTCTGCACACCCCAGAACCTATATGGTCAAAAAGGAAAGGAGGACAATGAAAAGAAGAAAAGAAAAACTCCATTTCTGGATGCTCTTTCTTGTGTCAATTATAGGTAAGGTTGATCTGTATACTGTATACAGGTATTACATACAACAACATATAGACATCTAAGAAAAAACACGCCGCAGAATTTCAAGTCGTCAGAGCATCAGGAAGGGAGGTAGGGGATCCCAGGACCTTACCCCCAACGTCTGGGAAATGTTCGTGCCCAGGCAAGGGGCGAACCTTTCCATACTTGTCAACATCAACCGGGTATCTAAGGAGGTGGCCTTGCAATGGGAAGAATTCATCGGCCACGTATTTCTTCCAGTTGTCTTCAGCAATCTTGTTCACAGTCTTAACACAACTCAAACTTTCTGCCTCCTTCAAAATATTGTCTACCCCTCCTAGGTGCTCCGCCCACAATGACATTCTGTACCCGTGTACCTGGATATGAACAACATGTAGTTCTTAGGAACCATTAGCATAGTTGAAAATATCAATGAGGAAGAGGGATACGGCTTTAGATAGAAGTCCCAATTTTGGGAATCATATGCTTTTGTTTTTAGGAGGATTTGGTTTTATAGATCATAAGGGTGTCTTCAGTTTTGACTATTATAATTATGGGTATCTACTGTGGGTGTCTCTTTTAGGGGGGGTGAGCCTCGATTCTTTTGGTGGTGTACCGAGCTTATGGTCACGTGTTGACACACTCTTATCCCATTTTAATAAAATGGACTTCTAGTTACTGACAGAACGTTGAACAGTATGTAGATTGAATGAAAAGAGTTGCAGAATCACGCAAGAAAATACAAGCAAGCATACAGGAGAACTATAGAATGGACTAGATTACCCACCTGACCATATGGATGTCCCTTCTTCCTAGCCCAGGTGTAATGGGGCTGATAACCACCCATTGCTATCTCTGTGTCTCTTGACCCGGCCATTGATCGCTGGTTAATATTAGCTGACCCCAATATGACATACTCGTCATCAACTATCATTCCCTTTGCATGGACATAGATCATAAATCTTCGAAACTTTTGTGATAATGAGACCTGAAAGAATGTAAATGGAAGTTAAGAGACTGAATTATTACAATAAAAGAAATGTAGCATGAATGATCATCGCACCAAGAATGAGGTCCTGTAATTGAAGTCAGAAGTTTCAGAGACTACTATTCCTAGCCAACACCATGGACATAGGATACACAACTTACCCCCTCTTGTGGAGCTAAATTTATCGAGTTCAATGGTGCTTCACGATTACCAAGGCAATAGAAATTCAAGTAGTCTCGTGGATGTGCATCCTCAAGGTTCATGGCTTTCAGCTCTCGAGCTATTATGTCATACATCATTTGCATAGTTTGTCCCTGTAAAGATGACCGCCGTTATGAAATATCAGTGATATGAAAGAATGTTGTAAAAAGGACTCATTTATAAACCATTAACACTGCAGAAGCAAATTGGAATTTATAGTCAGGAGGTATTCCCCATGTCTCACAATTCTCTCAACATCTAAAGGGCTGCAACAGTTGTTATCTCTAAGACAAGATCAATACATTATCACCAAGATGGCAAAATGGCTCCCATAAAAACATAGCTTTCTTCAGGAGCGATTGTCTGTAGCATGATAAATATTTTCTGAAATTTACCTGCCAGAAAAGAATTTCTTGCACAGAAGCAGAGGAAGGAGCACCCTCAGGCCACATTGGTATGACAACATAGACTGCAAATCTCTCATTGGCCCTAATCTTGCTAGCAATCTTTAGTGCCAACTCCATCGGTATCAAATGATCAGCACCTGAAATGTTGTTCAGACCAATATACCATGTCATCGAAATGTTCAGATGCCCAATGGCCTAAATTTAACAGAAGAACTTTACTGGTATAAAAGTCGGAGCTATTCATACCTGCGTGTCTATAGTCTGGCCATGCATATGATGATCCGAGAAAGTACTGATTCTCAATATATATGAAGTGTTGGGCAGATCTGATTGCTTCAATGTAAGCTGTTTGAATGCTCCTGTCTATCACCAAATTTTTGGCACATACTAGGTTCTGCAATTGAATTACAGTGACACTTGATCAGATATACTCTGTTTATGTATTTTCCAAGTCAGATAAAATCAGGTTTCAATTTCATAGAACTACCATCTGATAAAGTAAGAGTAATATATCTATATATCTCATAGACAAACCTGATCCTCAGCCTCCCTAACATCCTTGGGAAATCCTTTCACCGATCCTGAATCTATTGATCGGAAAACCTGATACCACCAAAGTTGCAGACAAAAGTTTGAAAATAGCTCATTCAGAGGTAAAGAAGCGATAACATCCAGTTAATCTAACATGTGGGTACCTGAACATGCCAATTCTCTGGATCATTCTCCTCACAAACCCATAGTCTTTGATCGTTAGTGTCGATGTCTCCAGTCGGGCTAAGTATCCAAGATATGCGATCAATCTTCAGTAAGGCATCATCATGCCAATGCGATATACTCTTGAGTTTCCCCCGCAGTGACCATTTTGTGGCCTTTCTCCAGCGCTGTTCAAAGTTTGTGAGCACATCATATGCAGCTGGTCCTTCGATTTTGCAGTGCAGATCATGCCATGGTTCTCTTGGGCCCTTTGTCCCCTACAGTAATTGCATAGAAACTGTTATATGAGAACTCTGTACTGATAAAAATAACGAGAGGCATTGGTTAAAAGATTGATTTAGTCCTGAAGCAGAAACTCACAGCTAGTGTTGGATTGTGGTAATCATCCTGATAAACTGTGTCAAGATCACGAAACAGACGATGCTGTGGGGTATCATAACGACCATCACAGAGATCTAGCCCTCCTAAGAAAGCAGTTATCCTCCTGTTGTTCCCAGGTGCTTGAGAATCCACTATAACACATTTCTGATGGTGTGTGTACAGGGTACCGACAACCTGAAGTCAAAAACACCATAAAGAACGATCATAACCAATTCCTTAAGGTAAAAGGCTACTTGCAAAAATAAAGGGTTTGAACTTCTCATCTCAAAATGTTCAGATGACATGAGGTATTGAACAACAAAATAAAACAATTGAGGATATGTACAAGAAAATCCTATGCCTTGAAAAGCAATATCCTTGGCTCTCAATGTTTAGCACTAATGTGTCCAAATGCATTTCTAAGCACACTATCATTCTAGAGTTTTCTTTTTTTCTACTTTCCTCTTCTCCTACATGTCATTCGAGGCGTTATGAGGTCTTACATTACAGAAAAAGTAATCATATTTTTTTTATTTAACACAGGCTCAGCGCTCAGGCGGACTCAGCAGATTTCATATGTCATGCTACAGATGCCAGATACACACCCTGCCACCCCTTGGCTCCACTTTTTAAAATGTATATTACAGAAAGGACGTGTATTTTCCGCCCACAATGAATCCAAATACAAAAACGTAGGGAGCACATAAACAACTTGTTCTTTTCCCCTTGAACATAATTCTTCTAAAACAAGTTATGTATTCCTCAAGAATAAGTAAGAGTGATCAACAAGAAAGAAGCAAATAAAATAGACGAAATTTAGGAGGAATGATTAAGCAATTAACCATAGCAAAAGCATGCCTGTTGCTTGAAAATGCTAAGCTTACTGCTGGCATAACGAGGTGACAGGGTGCAAATGACAGAGGAGTGCTTGAAAAACCTCCTCGTTTCTTCGTCATGAGTTTGCATCACCCCTTGCTGCAACATTACAACATACAACCGAATTAGGCTCAAATTATCAGCTAACAACATAAACTAGTACTAATAATGCTAAACTACATGACACAGAACAGGCAATTTGGGTGCATTCGTGTTGTGCTTCATAATCCAATTTAATTCGATGTTAAACTACATCAAAAATTGTTGCAATGCAACTACGCAAGTAAGCTGACAAATTGGTCAAACCTTATCAAATTCAGATTATTCAAGTTCATATTTCTCTTACTAGGGGCTCAAGAACAATAAACATAATAATAATTTCAGAGTCTCACAGAAGCACATTATAGACCATTCCAAGCAAGTAAACTCATTCTATGGTATATAGTACTATTTACAGTACCAAAATGGTTAATATAACTGTTGTAAAACTGATAAGAAATGATCAGAGCCTATCTGAAATAGGGAGAAATTTTTGTTTACAGCTACACTGAAAGACTTTCATCAAATTCCAAAGAAGCAAAAAGAACATTCCTCAATATTATGAGTCACTTTTAGGCTAGGAAAAGTGGCAAACCAAGATACATAAAATTACTATAAATAGACCTAATATAATCAGGTCATGTAGCTAGTTGCTATTTGAGAAATGTAACTACATAAAGTACCCACAAAAATGCACTTTTCCTGTGTATAAAACATTCAGAATATCACTCAGAGACAAATCATGCCAAGGTCAGCAGATATACAACCAAACAAAGCATATTCTTATCAATATAGTAATCACATAGTGGACCATCCCCCCACTAATACAAAACTCTACCTAAGCCAGACATTTGGTTAAATTTATATACCCCATCATAAAAAAAAAAAAAAAAAAAAAAAAAAAACCTATACAATCATTTAATTACACTACCCTACTACATTTATTCATAATTGACAGTCTCAAATTGACTTTTCTCCCTTTTTAGCATAAGCATTTATCATTATCAATAAACAAAAATATATATCAGCTAAAATTATGAAAAAAAGACAGTAAATTTGATAAAGTATTGGAATGAGGTTTTACGTTTTTGACTTTTCACGGCTTTTAATCTAACAATTTGCAAAGTCAAAATATAATGTTTATTTTAGACGAATGGAGTAATATATTTTGTAAAAAAAACGAAAAATAGAAAAAAAAATGTTTACCGTTTTGATGAAGAATTTACTGTGGGAAGTTTTATCATCCCAAACGAGCACCAACACCCTGACACCTTCCTGGGACTTATACTTCAACAAGTCGCCCAAGCTCAATTCTCCACCATTGGGCAACGGGCGGGCCCGGCTGGGCTCCCTCACAAGCTTGACCTTATGAAACACCGACCAGCCCACAATATAGACCAAATGGTGAGCCTCCAATATAGCATGACAAATATCCTCCCAGCACCTCTCATGCTTGTACTCTACCCCATTTTCGAGCTCAATCCTCGGCTCGCACTCTTCTGCCCCATGGGCATCCTGGTAGAGCGTCACCCTCCCCCCGGGCCGGGCCGGGAAGTAGCTCCTCCCGACCCCGCCCGGCCCCCGGGTCCGGTTCCCATCACAGGGGATGAACCGGAGGCGCAGGTGGATAGCCGCCCCCGGCTTGGGCGGCTTTCCACCTGCGCCGAGGATGGGGACCCAGTCGTCGATCTCCTGACCGGAGAAGATCGCCGACGCCGGGATGGTTGCGGTGCCGATCATGTCGGCCCCGAACATGTCGTCGTCCTTGACGTGAAATTCCACCGCCGCCACAGGGTGCGCTAGCGCCACCGTGAAGTGCTCGTCCCACCGCGGGGTCTGCGAGTTGGGGATGACACGCGTGCGCGCTACGATGGCGCCGCCGAGGCTGACGGTGACGTAAGGGTCGCTGGTGATGATCTTGCTGTGGAGATGGGCGGCGCCACCGCCTAGTCCGCCGCCGCTAGTACTGCCGCCATTGGCGCTGTTGCTGTGGTGGATCTGACGGCTGGTGGTTTTGTGGTGGTTACCGTTGTGATGAGGACGTTTAAATGGGGCCCGCACAGAGGCGAAAATGCGGCGGAAACGCTCTGAGAAGAGGTCCATGTTGGGCAAACATTTGGCCTCGATTATGTAAAGGTCCAGATCCCCGTGCAAGAAAATCTCCATCTCCGATTAAATCCTTTTGTTTCAAAGCCAAATCAAAAAAGAAAAAAAAAAAAAAAAAAACAATTTGAATTTAATTTTTTTTGAAGGAGATGGTGGGTGACCGGCAGTTACATGATCATGAAGGGAGGATCAACGGTTTCCGGCGGAGGGGACAGCCGTCAGCCGGTAACCGGTGAAGGTAGGGGGAGAGAGAAAGGGAGGAAACCAATGCAAGCAGAGGAAAATTGAATTTGTGGGTATGATTTGAGTTTTATTGGTGAGAGGAAAAAAAAAAAAATGGAAATGTTGTTGGGTTTGTGACGAGGAGAGAGAGAGTCAGATTTGATGATTGATTTTTGCTATTAATCAGCTTGTTTTGTACTAACAATAATTATTGGGGTCATAAGTAACGTAATGGTAATGGCATTGCATTACATCTTGCTGTTGCATTAACGGCTGGATTGGTAATCCGTTTCAACTAACTCTTTGTTCTCTCTAACAAAGGAGGGAAATAAATTCATGAAAGAAAAATATCATCATGGGTTAGGGTGTGTTCAGTTTGCCTAAAGTAGTTGAATTGAATTAAACTGAATTGACTTGAATTGAACGAACAGTAATTTATGAGGAAAAAAAAAAAAAAGGTAAGTTGTTAACCTCAACTGAACTAGATTGATATGAACTAAACTGAATTGACCTGAATTGAGGGATTGAATAAGGTAAAATAAACACACTCAGGGATGTAAACGAGCCAATATACTCGTGATTGGCTTGGTAACATACTCGGTCAATGCTCGGTCGATAATTAACCTATCGAGCACGAGCACCAATCCGATACTCATTTAATAAACAAGTTGAGTACGAGCATCCCATTACTCATTTAAGTACTCATATACTGGGGGGAACCGGTGTTCTCGAGAGCAGCTCATGAACAAACTTGATCAAAGTTCAATTGATAACAAACGAGGCGAGCACGAGCACCAATTTGATACTCGTCCAATAAATGAACCGAGTATGAGCACACCGATACTCGGTTCACTCGACTTGTTTACAACCCTTATTCCCTTTCATATTTAAGTAATATATAAATAGATGTTCTGAAAATTTTGTGGTACTCCTATTATGATGAGTTAAATGTATCTCATTCACAACTCACAAGTATGAATACCAAAAATATGGCCAAGGTTTTGAAGTATTGATAGAGGAACATGGGAAATGTGTAAAAATGAATCATCGAATGAATAGATGTCACTCTAGCCAATTCTAAAAATCAAGTAAATTTAATGGCATAAAATGTAAGAGTAATCACGACTGATTGATTAGGAAATTGATAGAAATTGGAAATCAAAAGGATACAAATACTGCTTTTCACATAACGTATAACCTGATGATGACAAAATGAGATATTCAAGCACAAATAAAACTTGGCTTCTTGTTAGAGGCCATAGTCCCTTTCATAGTTATTGATAATGTTTTAAATAAGGTACGATCTTATTCTCACGATATTAGTTGAATTTTAGGAGCAAAGTTCTTCTCAATTTTACCGAAAGTTAATTAACCACACATCTACAACTATAAGGGCATCCAACCATCCACAATTGTAGTCTTAGGCCCTGTTCAGGATGATTGCTAGTTGCCAATTTTAAATTTTGAAAAATTTTCAACTCTTTGTAGAAATTTAATTTAAAACTGAATTTTTTTTGTGCTAACAGTTTCCTGCTTCATTTTCAAAACTGACAACAAAAAACTGAAAACCAAAAAAAGTGGTTTCCAAAAACTGGTTTTGAGTTTCCAAAAAAACTGAAAACTGGCAATTGGCAACCACCCCAAACAGGGCCTTAAAAATCTTAAATTTTGTGAAATTTGAGAGTCTTAAGAGTCTTAAACCATTGTGGTTGTTTTTTTTTTTAAAGATCTTAAATGGAGTCTTAAGATTTCACGACTCCTCTTAAGACTCACAAGTGGAGCCCAAATTAGAATTATTGAATTATTTAAAAATTAAAAATGCTGAAATTTCATTTTTATAAGATGATTATTTAATTAAAAAATAATATTGAATAAAACAA